>CAIGRB010130145.1:88551-105711 GCA_903798255.1 Fraxinus quadrangulata
ATATTTGGCTTTGTACTGATGATACACTTCCTGTGTATTACCTTTAATTAATATAATATTTGATTACTTTTCAAAAAAAAGTAATTACACCTTGATATATGCTTTAATCAGTCTCTTCCTAGTTTATTGTGAATCACGAGCTTTATAACTTGTATCTTATTGGTAGACACCATAATACTCTTCCTCCACACATCTAACATCTTTTTTCCTTTTTAAATTCTCATTGAATAATTTTTTCAACCATTTAATTCCCACGTTGCCTGTTCTGTTCCACACTTTAATAGGAATTCCATGCAACTAATTTCTTTACTCATTTTCATCCTCTATTAAATAATTTTTCGGAATAATAAGAAACACTTGGAGAGAAAATTTAGGATCCCTCTAAAGGGCAAGAAAACATTTTAAGTATTGTTAGGTAATTTCTCATAGTGACAAACTTTGATACAAATTGGGTAACATAGTTGTGTCTTTAGATAGGAAGTATTACATCCTATTCTAGGGTTACATAGTTGGAAATAAATAATTTGCAAAAATGGGAAATGTGCTAAATCACTAATTGTATTCCCTTAATAGCTAAAAATTCAAAGTGTAATTTGCAAAAGGCAACAAATTGATTTGATTGATAGTTTACCAGACACAGGATTTGCTA
Organism: Fraxinus quadrangulata; assembly: GCA_903798255.1. NCBI lineage: Eukaryota > Viridiplantae > Streptophyta > Magnoliopsida > Lamiales > Oleaceae > Fraxinus > Fraxinus quadrangulata. Next base: position 89,201 of record CAIGRB010130145.1, read on the forward strand.
TCCGTGAGTGTGCTCACCAGCCTTTTCATCGCTCCCCCTCAAGTTGGCTCAAATACAACCACCATTTGCAGCTTAATAATTATGGGTTTAGATAGACTTTTTGAAGACCTTTGGTGAGAATATCGCTAGTCGACTTTTTGAAGGGATGAATATCGTACATCGATGCATATTAAACCACTTTTTTTGGTTTGTCCTTGATACTTTAGAGAGGATTCTCTAGAATTTTTTATGTTGGTTTAATTTTTTATTCTTATTCTAGTTGATAATGTTATGATACCTATACCCTTTAGACTTACATTCCAAGTTGTTATTCATTAATTTTTATTTGAACTTATCTGACAGCAATTTATGCCACCATATGGTACTCCTCCACATCCATATGTCACTATGTATCCTCATGGGGGCATATATGCACATCCAACCATGCCTCCGGTATTTTCTTGTTGATCTTGTTGTTTTAGTTTTATTTAAAATCATATTCCTCTACCGGGCCTGACTTTTTTGTATTCTGCTTTCAACTAAATTAGGGGTCTTATCCTTTTAGTCCTTTTGCCATGTCTTCTCCAAATGGTATTGCTGAAGCTTCTGTGAGTTGTCTTCACACTTTCATTTCTCTTCCTTTTTTACTTTTTCTTTTTTAGAATGTTCTCTATTTCCATTGCTGCTACCATTTGAGCCTTTCCATAAATTAATTGGATAATATTTTATATTTAATTTAGGGTAATGCACCTGGAAACATGGAGGTGGATGGCAAATCATCTGAGGGGAAGGAAAAACTTCCCATCAAAAGATCGAAGGGACGTTTGGGCTCTTTGAACATGATTACTGGGAAGAACAGTGAACCTGGTAAAACATCAGGAGCATCTGCAAATGGTGTCTATTCCAAAAGGTAGAGTAAATCTGTGAAACAAACAAAGGGACTGGTCATAAATAAGTTCCAGTATTAGATGTTAAAATGATCCTGAGAATTGCTGTTGTGTTTACTTATTTGGATGTGTAATTGGTGTGTTTACTTATTTGGATGTGTAATTGTTGTTTCTGTTTTCTTATATATGCGTGTCTGTAAGTGCGCTTTTTTTTTCTTCTAACTTACAGAAATATTAATATTCGTGCCTTCTTTTATTTGGGGTGAGTGGGTGGGTAAAAGTGGTATTTGACCACTCTCCCTCTGGTATGCTCTCTAACAACAACAAAATGATGAATTAATATGATCTTTTAATGCCAATGTCGAAAATGGGTGGGAATATGATGATGTTTCAGTTCATAATTTATGAAATTTCCGTAAATGCAATTTGCAGTGCTGAGAGTGCAAGTGAAGGATCAAGTGAAGGAAGTGATGAAAATTCTCAAAATGTAAGAATCACAAACTTGTCACTGGGTATCGTAGTTTTATCAGACTAATGTCAGTGTGACGGTTATCTGCTTGCATCTAGCCATCTTTAAAATTGAGGCGAAGTTTCAGAATATGCAATTGATCTTGATGCATTAGTTACATTTCTGTAGATGACCCTTATTCTCTTAAATATTCATTGAACAGAATGCAATTTATTTGGCATCAAAACCTAAGAAAGGAACATCTGCATACCACGGACGTGTAGCATCCTAGTCCTTTATATCTTCTAATCAAAGATGACCGTGGTTTTTGCTTTACCATATTTTAAAGCATTTAGAGCGTGCTCATAGATTTTCATGTAAATTTTGTACTCTTTTTGCTAACAATACTATATGGTTAACCAGAAAGGAAATTTTTAAGCTTACCGTCGAAGTTTCCTTGTTAAGCTTCTTAAAATCAAGATGTATGGTTCAGTAAAAGCGTGTTGAATAATGTTGGCTATTTTTTTACCCATATGAGGAAGTTGTTTTAGTACTTATCGAAGTGAGCACAAAATAAAATCAAGAGATTTAGCCCCTGTTTGAGCCCCATTTTTTAGAGCAGATTTTATAAAAAATGATTTTCTTGGGGAATGTGGTTAAAAAGTTGGAAAAAAAGTTTTTAATTTATGTGCTAAATTATTTTATTAAAAGAATATAAGGTTGAAAATGAGTTTGGGGAAAAATGGGTTTTAAAGAATGAGGCTCAAGCAGGGACTTCGTTTCTTCTAATACTTGTTCCGTTCTGCTTTACAGGAGTCACAAATGAAGACAGGAGGCCAACAAGATTCAGGTGCAGTTTAAAGAATGTTTACTTCCTATGCAACCATTATATTTGCTATTTGTTTCACGTATAAACCTTGATATGATATCTTTGCTACAGGGGAAGCATCTCAGAATGGTGGTGGTACACATGGTTCTCATAATGGAGGGCCAAATACACACCATTCAATGACGAGTCAACAAATGCCTATCATGTCAGTGTCTGGCGGTGCAGGTGGTATTCCTGGTCCCACCACTAACCTTAATATTGGTATGGACTACTGGGCTGCAGCTCAACCATCTGCTAATCCTGCAATACGTGGTAAGGTCCCTTCTGCTCCAGTGGCAGGAGGAATGGTCACTTCTGGATCACGGGATAATGTCCAATCACAGCTTTGGATGCAGGTTTTGTTCTCTTCCTGTAAATGATATTTTTTTTTTCTCCTTTGCCTTTGGGGGTTTCATGATTTTGTCTTGCTTGACAGAGTAAAGAGTTGGGCTCTTGTGATTTTAAGTTTCTGGTGGGTTATTTGTCCATATATGTGTTAATTACTCGTCAATTCACTCAAGAAAAAGGTTGTTCACAATTAATTATTACAATAACCCTGTGATGACTTCACAACTAAATTTAACTTTAAAATTGAACAGTTTATAATTTCCTAGAAAATGCACTATATTAGTATATAAATTTCTAAACAAAATTTTGTTTGTAAGATATACCCACATACCATTGTCCAAAATTTGGATCATTTTTCGCCGTATCCCGATATTCTAGTGTTTAGAATAATATAGAATCCGTCTCTTTGATATGTACCTGTATCCGACACCCGCACCCGAGTTCAAGCTACACAGCTTATCTGATTGTTAACATTGATTTTAACTGAATGCATTGCTATATTTTCCCTTTTGCCGCCAACACTAGCTGCGATTGAATTGATATGCCTTTGTAGGCAGGGTTTTAATGTTGGATATAGAATGTGGCAGCAATACCTGCTTATCTAGCTTTTTGGTTATGGAGCGCTACACTCCACTTTTGGGGACTGGCATATTATAACAGAGTTAATAAATCAACGTCTGCGCATTGACCTGTCAATGTTATAACAGGAAATTGCAATTGACCATGGGATTTTGACGTCTCATGAGATGAGGCATATGCTGGTTAAGGCCCACTACTGTTACTATATACTTCAATCCAAGTTAGAGAACATTTACAAGAAAAAATTAAACATAATATTCATTCACATTGTTGATACTCCCTTGACTAAGTATTTTCCAATAGCACTGACTTGATCCCTTTTCGTTTTCTTAATCTGCTCTCGTTTTTTTATATCTGAAAATTCCCCCAGAACAATTACAAAGAACTCCAACACAGAAATGATACAATTGAGTTACATTTTCATAAGCACCAGCTAATTTTTTTCATATGCGGTAAATATTTTATCTTTGGACGTCAACATGCATATAATAAGTATAATTTTGAAACTAAAATGTTTGATCTAATGGTCTCTGACATAGCAGCAGCTAGTAACTACCGTGGCTTTACTCTGAATCTCTTCATATATTATTTTCCTTTTATCTGGGCTTTATACGTGCCTCTTTGAAAGGAGAGCTGGTAAACTGGTAGTATCAAGTCCGTTTGGGGAAGATTAAATTGCGGGATCCAGTATTGTGGTGTATATTAACTTGGTTATATCTATGACTGAAGGTAAGTCTCTAAACGGTTGGGGGAAGTTCCTTCAGTGGCGAGCCAGTGACGTGTGTATAACCATTTCGGCCTAGTGAAAATAGAGCCAGCGACATTTTTCAATTCATTTTTGTTTCTATCATCTTTCAGACACTACCTGTAAATGTTGGGAAGAATCAAATGAACTTAAAGGAAAGATGCAAAGTAAGCAAAACAATTAAAAATCAAATCCAACGGGGAGCAAGACCAGTGCCAATAATATTGGAATTTTTTTTTTTGCAGATGTAGGCGAGGGGATATTGCAGGGGTGGGGGGACCTGCAAAATAATCAGTCAATAGTAATCACCCTGTAGATAGATTATTTTGCAATTGCTTATGGTTAACAGTGGTGTGTGATTGGATATCTGCATTCTCTTTGATAGAAGAATTTATCTTTGTCCTAATTCATCTCCTTCAGTGGTAACGATCGGACACCTTTACTTTTCCTTGTGTTCAGGATGAAAGAGAGCTCAAAAGACAGAGAAGAAAGCAGTCAAACAGAGAATCAGCTCGTCGGTCCAGATTGCGAAAACAGGTCAAACAGTTATTTCCCACTTTTAAGTCGCTTAGCCTGTAAAGATTTCGTCCCTGATACTTTTTGTTTCTGTACACGGGGCTCAGGCAGAATGTGATGAACTGGCCCTGCGTGCTGAAGCTATGAAAGAAGAAAATGCGTCTCTTAGAGCAGAGGTGACTCGCATTAGGAGTGAGTATGAGCAGCTTCTTGCTCAGAATGCAGCTCTGAAGGTATTGTCTAATGCTTAGATTACAGTTTTACCGATTGCAAAACAAGATTTCACAAAGCAAACTCGTTGCGTGGATGTTGATCATGTTTGATACCCTTTTTCTCAGATTCCACTAAAATATATAATGATTTGTATATATGTAAAATAGTTATATAATGTTGCACATGTTTCTATAATTCTCTTTTTTAATTTTTGCACCGAGTAAATATGGTTCTGCAGGAGAGACTTGGTGAATTCCCAGAGCAAGAAGATCCAAGGTCCAGTCGGGATGACCAAAGCACAGGCCATGATTCTCAGTATTCTGGGCAAGCTGAACATATTCAAAGCGGTCAATGAAGTTGTACAAAATGAAGTACAAGGTTTAACCCTAACCGATAGTTTACATGTAAACCTATATTTACGTAGCGTGTAGTTTAAAATTCATTAAAAAACTGATTTTTAGTGTCAAAACCTGCTCAAATTTTACCCACCATTTCTCATTTCGATCAATCTTTTATGGTTGAGGAATGTGGATGGTTTGTAACAGGAAATTTAAGGCTTACCCTCGTTCTGTCAAGGAAGGTACGACCTTAATCTATGTTACATTTGTGTGTACTGAATATTGTTCGTGAAAATTGCCACTGGGAGAGAGAATTGATAATCTTCGACTTAGAGATGACAATGGATCTATGTTTGTTAGCATTGCGTCGTTAATGTTCTGAATATTTCTTTTTATTGATTTTTTTAATGAAATGAAAAAGAAAAATTATTCAACAATAATAACATAGAATCGTTTAAAATAGAATAATGTCATCTAGCACCAGTTGTATTTATGGTATTATAGGATAGGTTTCAATTAAAGGTGAACTTGTATGATTTACTTAATTGAATTTCATGTAGACGGATATTAAATACCAGTGACGCTAAATAACATTACTTTTTAAAATATCAGTTATTTTTTTTTTTTTCTTCGTAAAAAGGAAAACGTAAGATGGAGTTTCCCAACAACACAAGGGGAACTTCGACCCTAACAATAGCTTCAGAACTTCGATCAAGTTCACATGGTTAGCCTTGTCCTTGAACCACTTGAAATGGTGTACCATTTACATCCTCCAAAGTCTCACTGTCACAAGCTCCAAATTCTTGTACTGCCTGCTCCGAAGGGTGCAAGTCTTGGATCTCAGCCCGGGCTACTTTCAGCATGGCTAAAAACCTTCTTGGCCTGAATTCGGTGATCCTAACTGGTGTTGGTGTTGGAGCCTATGGCTACCCATTATTAGGTTGGACGTGGAAAGCCTTGGCCACTAGACCCAGTCGTTTCCTTGGCAAGGCTTTCCACAGCGAATCGTCCAATCTATAATGGGTGGTCATACCAGCCAAAACCACATACGACTTGAGTTCAAGCCAAGAATGGGATGGTGATACCTGCTACACCTCCTTTATTTATATTAATTTTTCGATAACAATGTAATAAATTGTTATAAACCATGAAATTATTGAATTCTCATCTGACCGTTTAGTGCCATTAATACGCTCGATAAGAATTAATTTAATCTTATTTATTTTGATTTGGTGTTTAGTGCAATTAATTGATATTTTCTCTTTAGTCAACCTCATAAATTATTACATTTGGCACAGACCACTAAATAAGAATTAATTAAATCTTATTTACTTCTTCGACGCTTAATGCAATTAATTCGACCTTATCCCTTTAGTAATGCTACTCGTGTAGCATCACCGAAGCTACATAACATTATTCATGCAATTAATATATTGGCACCTTCTGCGCCGTATTTTGCCCTTGTTGGACTTCATTAAAATTATAATTCATTCTCTCTTTTCGTATCAATTACATTCTTCAAAAAAATAATGTTACATGTAAATTTAAAATTTTTCGTTCTTTTTTAACCGAATATTTTTCAAAAAATTACCATGCCAAAATACATTTTCCCCAAAATCTAATTAAAATGGAGGCCAAACAAAATTTTATTTGAACCTCATTTTTTTCTAAAATACATTTTTCTCTCTTCTTTTCAACCATACATTTTTCAATGAAATAACTATTTCAAAATGCATTATACACCAAAAATGGGGCTCAAACAGTTAGACCACCAGATAAGGATTAATTTAATTCTATTTAATTTTTGTCCCGGGCATTTGGTGCAATTAATTCATCAATTAAGTTAATTCGGGATTCTTATCCATTTAGTCAGTATTATAAAATTAATATGCGTTTAGTGCACTATATTAGACAAGGATTAATTTAATATATGTATTATTCATTTCGGTGTTTAATGCAATTAATATCTAGATTAAATTAATACATTGTGCTTATGATATAAAATTAACACGTTACATGATGGTGGATTTAGATAGGATTATTTATTTTACATCTTATAAATTTATAGAAAAATAGTTAAATTGAAATACATATATTTACTTTATATAAGACCTGATAACTTCATGTATACGTAAAAAATGAATTATAACTAAAAACTTTACTCATAAATAAAAATTAATTTCTCAGTGAAAAAAATCAGTTATAAGTGAAAACAAACATTCATTTCAAGTAAGAAACATTTTTTTGAGAGTTTTCATGAAAAACTTAGTTTAATTAAAAATAAGCAAGTAAATTGGAAACTTGAAAGAAATGAAGTTTCAATCGGGTATTATGAATCAACTGCTTGCATTTCTTTAAAATCTTGAATGAATATTTAATATACTGTAAAGAAAGAAAGAACAGTATCAATTTCTACTCCCCAAGTTTCTGAATTACAATGAATGTATCTTTCACTATGAAGATTTAAGGGAGACATGCAGAAAAGAAAAAGGAATCAAGTCTCTACTCAAGTTGCAAGACAACAATGCAATGCAAGGCAGCCAATTAAACAAGAAAGGATGTTTACAAGTTTGAGTCATGTCATGGAAACTGGAAGGATCCTCCGATTTGATTATTGCCAGCCGGTGGGTTGATTGCAACCCAAAGGAGGGAAATGGTAATCGCAATAAGTCCCGACCAAACAAATACAATTGTTGGCGTCCTTCCTCTTCTTCCCATCAATCCTTTTGCAAAGGGATACAGATGTGCTAACACCCAGAAGCTAAAGAATACCCCTCCGATCAAACGGCTCCACTGTGGTATGGCACTGTAGATTGTCCGGCTAAAACCAACTGCTATCGCGATCAAGTTAGTCATCATGATTGTAATAGGCGGTATCATCAAGGATGACCATCTTATAATGTAGAGATCAGCATAATCGTCATCATTATCATCACCAGCAGATTTTGATGTCAAGGTAAATGAGATTTCTATCCCGGCAATCACCTTCAGTAGCCCCTGGAGTACAGCAGCAAGATGAGCACTTGTGCCTCCAATCAACCAGAATTGCTCGTTTCGCCACCACTCTTCCAAAGCAATGCCCGACCATTTGATCTCGAGCACAGCCAACATGCAAAGGGTCAAGGTGATGACCAGGAGGTAGGTGAGGAATGTCACATTCAGAGTCTGGACAATAAATTGACCAGAAAAAAGCGACAGCGCAGGGAGGAAGCAGTAGACAATGAGAAACACAGAAGTGAAAGGATATATACCAACATTAAGGTAAGCAATTCTCTGTAGAAGCTTCATCTTGGGACTAGCCAGTAACGCATTATTGCGTGAGAAGAAGATCTCGACAGAACCAGTGGCCCATCGAAGGACTTGGTGAAGCCTGTCCGTTAGATTAATTGGTGCAGTGCCACGGAAAGCATCCCTTTTAGTGACGCAATATATAGATCGCCAACCTCGATTGTGCATTCTATAACCAGTTACCACATCTTCTGTCACAGATCCATAAATCCACCCAACCCGATTTCCCCACTCAGTTTTATCTTCATACCAACAAGAGATGACGCTAATTGCTTCAGCAACAGAAGATGCATCGAGGAGTTCCCTAGGTATGGTTAGAGCACCGGGAGGTCTTCCATTCTTCACCGCAGGGTGATCTGCTAATGGTCTGCCTTGGAATTCTGCCACTGGAATAGAATCAATAAGGAAACTTGAATTCCCGAATCTTTTAGAATAGAGAGAAGGATTCATTTGCTCATCATCAGAATCTCCCATTCTAAGTTCACGATGCTCATCAGGTGCAGAAGAAATAGAAACACCTTTCTTCGGACGAGGAAAACAGCAGCTGCAGCAGCCTGAGTGGTAATCTTTTGACCGTGGTGGATCAAAACCATAAAGGGCAGTCCTGCGAAACAGGCACCCAGTGCCCACATAAACTGGACCCTGAAGCCCATCTAGAGCCCTCATGTTGACATCGAAGAAAACGGTATTGTGATTTGCATAGCGGTCAGATGGATCTATTCCTTCGAATCTCTGAGGAAACTGGACATAACAAATGCGGTCCCCACCTCGGTCCATCATAAAACACATGCCTTCTCTTACTGCCTCAGAGTTGTAGATGTAGTGATCACAGTCGAGGTTAAGTATGAAAGGGCCATTAGACATGATGGCTGAGGCTCGAACCAGTGCATTCATTGCCCCAGCCTTCTTATTGTGATCATATCCAGGTCGCTTTTCACGTGAAACATAGACAAGCATGGGAAGCCGAATGTCAACTTCGGTAAAATCAAGTGGACTATTGTCAACAGTTGTTCCGTGTAGAGGTTCATCACTTGGAGGTTTTAACATTACCTGCAGAGCAAGATTTCTAGTGAGCTAATCAACAGCATGTAGTATAGCTTGTACTCTTAAAGATGCAACAAAGTGATAATGTGCTTTCAAACTGGCCAAATGACCAATCAAAGGGGCCTAAGTTGCCCCATAAAGCATCACTTTTACATATTCATAACGTATAACGAGCCTTTCCACAATTTTTTTTTTGAGGTGGCCTAGGTTAAAACATAGAAGATGCCAAACTGCAGATGATGCCACTAAAAGTATACCTAGCCAAAGTGTTCTACGACAACTCCATTCGAAGAATAATTTGATTCAAACTGTCTAATAAGATGGTATAAAAAAGTACGAATTGAGGCTACATGATAGATTCTGCAGATGGCAGAGACCCATGGTGCATCATTACGCAACCATAGACATTGATCATCCAGAGGAAAGTCCAAGGACTTGAACAGTGACTAAATGGTAGGAGAAGCACTTCAGTCCACCAAATACCAATTAATGATTGAACAAACATGAAATAACCAGAATGCATCAATAAATGGCGGACGAAGGCTAAATTCATCTGAACACCAACTGCAATAAGCATAACTAAGAAAAGATGTCTAGATTCTCTATCATAAGGGCAAAAAAAGATTCAGATTAAGTTATTAAATGAGCTAATGCAAGTGGGTGACCAACTGCCAAAAGCCACACGTCAGTTCTCCGTAGTAAGAATGTACCTGAATAATTCCTGCATGATCACCTCTAGAGTGCTCAGAACCAGAAACTACCCAAGTGCCAGGCCAGTGGGTTCCATCTGCCATCCATGTGGCTTTACGGACTTTCACCGGTTCCATTGGTTCATCCCCTGCAGTCTCTCTCTGAAGCTTCAAGGCCTTTATTTCTTCACGTGCATTATACGCATCAGAACGACGACGAATTGAGTCAGGAAGACCGTTGATTCGAACCTTGAATTCGTCATATTCACGTTTGACCCTTCTACGATCCTTGACAAAATCTGGGCGCATCTTATTCTTATACGGATCCTTTTTCAGGCTGAAGTAAGATTCTGGATTTCTTGGTTCAATCTCATGTTTTCGGCAGAATGGTACCCACAAGTTTGCAAAACTTGCAGCTTCTGCCATGGCCTCAAATGTCAGAAGAGCGCCTCCATCATCAGATACATAACAAGAAAGCTTATCAACTGGGTAATCAGCAGCAAGGATAGAAAGAATAGTATTTGCAGTAACAAGTGGAGGTTCTTTTTCAGGATCAGCTGTAGAAACAAATATATCTATTCCTGGGAGGTCAGATTTCCCGGTTGGATTGGCGGGACTGGGTGTTTCAAATTTTTCTTTCAACACATTAAGGTCAGTTGAACGATTGACAGGGCACAACTTCGGAAGCTGGTCAAGCAGCCAAGAGAATGCAAACCAAATCTCACAGATAACTGACATCAACCATAGCCATCTTGCGTCCTCATTGGGGTGGCTGATCCTCCATGCAAGAAATAGTCCAAGAACGGCCATACGGACTAAGATTAAGAGTCTACAAGATACATATTTATGAGACATAAAATGTTTATCAGGTTTTATCTTAGTATGTTATTTTTAAAGCTTATTCAAGAAAATAGCTCAATCATAGCTTAGAAGTTAAGGAAAAGTTATTATTGAAAGATTGAAAAATGTAACATTTGCTGAAGAAAATAAATGGATACCAGCAACTTTCGTCAACCTTAAACAACAGCCACTAATGCTATATTACCCTTAGGGTACATCTAGTTGCGAACTTAAAGGGGGGTTAATTCCACAAATACTAGGGCATGTAAACATGGAAAGGCTAGTTTCAAACAAACAAAAGACAGCTTTCCCAACTGTAATTCCAGTTTAAGACTCATCAATGATGCACATAGAAAACGATCAGCAACTGATCACGCCCAGCAGGGCATCCGTATACATTCTCGTGTCATACATAACTAAAGGGTGCAAACATCAGTTAATTAATAATATTACACGTGTCATACCATTACCGTGGAAGTTTTATGAAATTCAAAAATTAAGTTACAATGATTAAGATAGTTGATATATTTTCTAGACAATGGAAAAAAAGACATCACCCAACCTAATTACCGCTCAATGGCATTTACTCTATTATATATGCTACATCCATGCCATCCAGTGAGGTAGTAAACAAAGCGAGAACGGGAAACAAACAGAAGTCGAATGCTTATTTTCCAAACTAGATACAATAATGTTAACTGGAAAAGTGTGACCAATATAATTTCTGGGATTTCAAACAAAGAAGAAACATAAAGGAAAATAACAATCCTAGAAACATTAACAAAAGCACTAGCAAATACGAATTTACCTGTATGGACTGAGTATCGCAGCTGGTATCTTCAATTTGCGGGTGAGTGGCCTCCAAGGCTTGTTGAGAAGTTCAGGAGGCTCACCAGCTTCGTCATTTTTATCATTTGCAAACCCTCCATCATTTGGCCATATAGCATTGCCATAGCCATAAGTCCCCTTGGTCTCAAACAACCATCTGTTATGGTCAAAATCCACCCCTGTTTGGCTCCTCTTCAGCCCCGACTGACTCCTTATTAGCGCTGACCGGTTGGCTGATTTCATCAATGACAACCTCCTCTCCATCTTTGACATCCCAACATTTGATGGAAGAGGCAAAGGCCGACCAGGCTCCATATCATTTGCAGCCAAATCCGTATTCTTATAAGGCTCTTTACAACCTGGACAGATCCCATCACCAGTTTTCACAGCATCAACATAACAATCCCTACATATCTTAAAATCACATTCACAAGGGAGAATATCTTCACCCCTCTCATCCCTCATGACTTTTCCATCACAACCAGGGACTGCACATAAAGAACCTTTGGCACCAGCCATCTGGGGATGGCTGGTCTCAGACTCGATCACCTTGTCCATCAAGTGGGCACGGGTGACACTGTTATACCCACCAGTAAACAAAGAACTTGATACATACTGCTCTTCTACCCTCTGGGACATTGAAGGGTCCATGGGCTGATTATCGGGTGTTGGTGGTATTTGCACCGTGTAGTTTGAGAATTCAATACCACTAATCTCACTATCAAGGCTATCCCTCGACAAATTGACATAACGACCCGATGATGTTCTCCTTGCGAAGGTCACACCTGGAGGAATTGAGCCCCTCCCAGGTTGTGATTCTGAAGTTCTGTATGATTTTGCAGCCATTCTACCAAAATTTGCACCAGCTAATTATATACTCGTCACCAGAACCTGAAACTTCATAGAGAGTAGAAGAAATTTAAAAAAAGAAGTCCATTGGCTAAGATTCACAAGGTAGAAATGTGTTTAAAATAAACAATCAAAATTCAGATCTCAAAATCTCTTTTTCAACTGTGTTTTTTCCTCATTTTTCATCTTTATCTGCAAAGAAACATTGCTCTAAATAAAAAATTGATTACCCAAAAAAGATGAATTTGAAAAAAATAAAAAGGAAGAAGGAGAGGGAGAAAAAAAAAATTCTGATAGATCAAAACCATTTCTTTTCCAGTAAAGTCACTAATTTTCTCTTCTTTCAGAAAAAAACAAATAACAGCTTCTTTTGAGGTTGAGGTCAACATTTCTATCTTGTTCCCACCAAAACACAGAAAGTGTAGTTTAAAAAATCACGAGAACACACCAAAAACAAAATACCTATAATCTGGAGAAACAGGAGTAAAGATTAATACTTCAATACAACATTTCCTTGAAAGAACCTAACCTTCACAGAAACCCAACACAGACAACCAGAGACTTCTTCAAACACAAAAACATACATCATGAACTTTTAAAAAGTCGAATAAATACGTAGATGGATAAATAGATATGTCACCTCAGTGGACTATACTTCTTGTAGCATTAAAAATAGAATAATAAAAGGAAAATAGACGTCCTCCATAGACAAAACGTGTAAGAAACATTCAAAAGAATACTATATTTTTCAAATGCGTGTTATTTTTCACTCAGATCAATTAGTACCATACAATTATACAAAATGAAGTTCAAATACAACAAATATCAAACTTTAACAAACCTTTCATGGTCCACATAAGAAGTCAATGACTCAGTCCTCCATTTTTTCTTTTCAAACTTAAAATAATAAAACCAGTTCAAATTCTACTAACCCTCTCCCTTCTCTATTTTCAAAATTTCAAAAGTTGCTGTCATAATTCTTAAAGAGAGAGAGAGAGAGAGAGAGAGAGAGAGAGAGAGAGAGAGCAGAAATTGGGTACCACAGTAGATAGACCAACGTGTAAGAAACATTCAAAAGAATACTATATTTTTCAAATGCGTGTTATTTTTCACTCAGATCAATTAGTACCATACAATTATACAAAATGAAGTTCAAATACAACAAATATCAAACTTTAACAAACCTTTCATGGTCCACATAAGAAGTCAATGACTCAGTCCTCCATTTTTTCTTTTCAAACTTAAAATAATAAAACCAGTTCAAATTCTACTAACCCTCTCCCTTCTCTATTTTCAAAATTTCAAAAGTTGCTGTCATAATTCTTAAAGAGAGAGAGAGAGAGAGAGAGAGAGAGAGAGAGAGCAGAAATTGGGTACCACAGTAGATAGACCAACTCCACACAACAAACCAAGAAAAAGAGAAGAAAAAAATGCACTACTTTTCACACATCCCAATGCAGTCAGGCGGCTATTCTCTATCCTTCATCAAAACACGAACAATAAAATTCATATACAGATCTTTACATAAAACTCTTAACATTAAACTGGTTAAAACTGAAAGATCTGAATCTAACAAAACTGAGTCAAATCCTGGATTGCTATACCTTGGTTATGTGGAAGAAAATATACGTTTGTGGTGACTTGAAGAAAACCCAGAAGAGCTGTTTAACAATGGGAATTATGAATCATTGTGCTGCTAAAGATGCTGCATTTTGATTTCAATTTTGTTGTGGGGAAAGAAAAAGGGTAAGGGAAGAGAGAGAAGGATAGGAGTAGACAACGAAATTTAGGGGATTTGAAAGAGTGCACTTTTTCGAGGATTTAGAAGGTTGGCATGTGCACGGTCGGAAGCTTTTTTTGTATGGTACGGGAAAATGTTTTTAATTTTCTTTCGCAGACAAAATTCATATATATGAGAAAACACTATAGTAGAACTTCTTGAAAAGTTATAGGTAGTCACAAATTATTTTAACAAAATATTGAAAATAAAAAAGTAATCTCATTCCGCTCGTGTTTCTATTTCCCTTTGATATGTAACAATTATATAAACTATAGATATTTCGATTCTTTGAATAATAAATTTTACAATTTTGACGAACTTAATAATCACAGTTGTCAATGTAACACTATCTGTCATGTTATGTTAGTAGATTATGTCAACCTTCGAGAATCATCAACATGATTAAAGGTGGAGATTAAAATTAGATTTTTAGTAGATTTTGATAAAAGTTTTTGAAATATGTGGTTAAAAAGTTGTGGGACCCATGAAAGATATAGTTAATATTGATTATTTGATTTTAATTTAGATTAAAATTAGATTTTAATATGAACCAAACATGAGCATAATATGCAAATATAAAGCTAGTGAGCATAATATGTGTGTTTAAAATTTCCCGTACTCAATGCAACCACTAAATTGTATAAACATTCGGAATAAATTTAAATGTAGTTTGTCAATTAGGGGGGCGTCAAGTGTCCAGTTTGTCAACATTTTGGTAAAACATTATGTGAGTGTAGCATGATCCAACATTCATTTATGCCAAGTGTCTAGTTTGTCAAAAATTTGATAAAACTTTGTGTGAATGTAGCATGATCCAACATTCATTTATACAGCAAGTAAAATATGATGCATACTATGATTTCAATTGCTAACTTTTAGCATGCTGCCTAAAGTAAGCGAATGAAATACCGTCAACTTCGACATCCATTGTAGCATTTGATGTCTTGTAAGAAAAAGAAAGACATGATGAACATTCAGTGACCACTCATTGTTCTCATCCATATAACTAAAATACAGATCGACTTATAATTTCAATTTTCCATCACAATATACAGAGCAAAACTATTGTTACATTTGTCAAAAATTCTAATCGAATGAATTGTCACAAAAAGAAAAAAGAAAAAAAAAACATACTATTGTTACATTTGTCAAAAATTCTAATAGAATGAATTGTCACAAAAAAAGGATTATTAGTGAGGAAAGAATTCCATCAGCAGGCGAAAGAAATTCTTAAGCAAATATGCCCAACTTATATGCTCTATATATTCAACATAAACAAAAAAAATAAAAAAATAAAAACCTTGTATACCTGGTGTCTGGTGATATGTGTTTTGACACATTTACTGGAAGACTAAAACAAGTTAAACATTGATGAAATGAGTGAATTTCAACTCACAATCGTATAGATATTATCTTTGTAGATAAAAATCCCCAATTAAAAGAGAAAAATACATAAGAAAAGAAAAATGATTGACAGTGCACAAAAACACGAACTTGGGGACCAAAGTGTAGAAGTATCGAAAGTTGAACGGCCTTGGATGTAAATTCTTGAGGGTATTGTTGAAAGGAAGGTCAAAATGTGGAAACCAAAATGTACGAAATCAAAGTTAAGGGACCTTTCACACAAATACTGGAGTACTAAAATTCGAATTTTGGGGCACACCATGTTGGAAACGGCAACGGGGTTGGAGAAGAAACTCACCAAAGTATGCAGCAATATGATGAACAAAATACGAACAAATCGAAATCAAGAATTAAAGGCTCAAACGCGTGATCGCTGTCCTCAAACTACATTTGCCCCATATCCGGATTGATTGAGATGCTTAAGAGTTTTCTGACAAATGATTTGAATGATTAATCAAGCCTCGTTGTAGAAAATACTAAAGCGCAAAGTATTTTCCACCCAAATTTAAAGAACACAATGGATGAATGAATATGAATAGAGTTTTATTATGCTATGGAATAATAATGGATTTAACAAATGATTTTTTATTATTTGCCTCCAAAATGACCACCTATATATAGGCTTTGATAGTTCTCACGAAGTGGTGTCAAAACATAAGCAAAAAGTTACCAAATTTGAACTCTCAATGGTAGAAAACTACCCCAACGATCATTGGCACAGGTACCCCTCAAGGTAACGCGGGGGCGCTACTACTGCTCTCGGGTGAGAAAATCTCAACTAGGCGGGAGGGCACCTAGTTTGAGCGCGGGGCGCCTATTTTTTTTCTCCTCTCTTTATTATTCCATACTCAATTTCTTAATTTTTTGA
>CAIGRB010130154.1:1506-22728 GCA_903798255.1 Fraxinus quadrangulata
TGACTATTGTTAAGAGAGACAGAGACTAACATCATTAAATATTCAAAACAAAATTGAGGTCAGACCAAAAGAAGAAGAAGAAGAAGAAAAAGCTTTTCCAACCACACTAATCAACCTTGAAGGTTTGATTTCCAAGTTTCTGGCTTTAGAACTGTTGGCAGCCCCATCACATTAGCCAAATAATTATTGGGTTGTTTTCCAACACTAATCACACACATAGGACTGTTGGAGGATGCAAACATGCACGTGAGTTTTCACATGCGCACACCCATCACTGTTGAATTTTAAATTGGTAGCTCTTTGTTGCTGTACTTTCATTAGTGATATAGAATTACTTCCCACAGCTTCAATAATTTCACACAGCAAATTATTTTTATCAGGTGAAGATCCAGCTGAAATGAGGATTGGATCTAGACACATGATATGGGTTCTAATAAAAACCCACCTGCGACATGGTTATTGAACCACACCTAAGAAAGAAGGGGGAGAGGGAAAGGAGCTTTCTTCTCTGTAAATGCACGGTTAAAATGACGGGGAACTGAAGATAGAAACAAAGATATGATTTAGGGAGGATTTTAAAGTAAAGGTTGATTACATATATCCTTGTTTAGATTATATTAGATTAGTTTTAATATTTTGATAAAGTTCTAGTTTACTAGAAGTTTCTGAGTTCAACTTAGTTTGCTCTATAAATAGGACGTACGATTTCAATGTATTCAGAGCTCTTCATCCTACATCCTTCCTCTCCTCTCTATTTCTCGTTCCGTGGTACGTCTGCAACAATTCGGTATAAGAGCTATCAGTGCAGCATCCTAAAATCTATTGGAAATTATGAGACCTGAAAATGCTTGGAGGTTGGCACCACCACCCTTTTACGGTGTTTTGGAGGCAGAGGAACAGAATCTCTTTTTATACTGTGCATAATCTGCTATGGGTAATCACTGTCCAGTCCACCCTATCTGCTCTAGCACATGGGTACATTGATATAATGGGTCAACACTTAACTCAGCATAGCTCAGTTTTGTTTTCTAATTGGATTTTGATTTATTTGAAAAATGAAACCTTAAAAATGTAAGGGACCAATTACATTTCATCAATAAATTGAGAAAGTAACTTGGAGACATGAGGTTCAAGTCAGAAGAAGAGCATCATCTTTACACAGTTGAATTTCCAGTACGAATTTATCTCAAAACTTTCCAATATATATACACACATAATTTTAATGAAAAATGAAGTTATAGTATTTTTAGTTGGGTTTTGCTATGTGTACATAACAATGTACACAAGGGTGTTCATAATGGACAAATGGCACCCCCTATTGGAGGGGGAGGGGGGGCGGCGCCGGAATAGGGGGGGTGTCATTTGTCCATTATGGACACCCCTATGGATTTTGCTATGTACACACAGCAAAATCCTTTTTAGTTATTCTTCTGTCAATATTCCATTATATCTTTAAATATTTAGAGAAAACAAGACTTCATTAGTACTGGAGAGGAGTTGCAGAATGTTGCTCTAATAAAAGTAGAAGCCCAAACAAACAAAAATCTCCAGGCACACTGCAGATCGCATTTGACAACTCACGGTCGCTGAAACAACTTGCCACCTCAATATTATGCATGGAGGACCATGGCCTCAGCCAAAACAAAAATATAAAGATTAACGAATTTCATCATCTTTATCTTTTCGCAAGCGCTGATAAACTTCAATATCAGACTCATACCTTATTCTATGTATAATTATAGTTTTTCCAGTGTTGTCTAATCAATCACACACGTCCATCCACAAGTCATGTACCAGTTTCAAAGGTCTCTGATTGATACAGTACCAATGAAAAATGTCTTTTGTCACCACCCTTTGTTTAATAACTTCATGCTCCTTATCCAACAATACTAGCAGTAGTGCTAATCCTATAATCGAGTAAGGCTCAAAAGTATATTTCATGACTTATTCAATGTAGCTTCCCACCTTGCACATTAGATTTGACCTTGAGAGAGAATTCATACTTGATAAATTAGGATACACACTTATCTTGGATAAGGGAGCTTGTTTAACTTTTACATATCCAGTAATTCAAGGGACAACCACATATAATAGTTGTCAAGCATTTTGTACATCATTCTCTTAGAACAAAGTATACCCTATAGCAGTAAATACTCATGGTTTATAATATCTATAGCAGCCAATAAAATTGTCTAAGGATGGGTACATAGACAATCAATTTGACATAAAAGAATGTTAGAAATAGCAAGATAGAACTAAATAGACCAATTTCCCTCAATCATGGTTATAAAGACATTTAAGGGGTAATTCTCAATGTCCAGAACATGAGGTTATCTCGGTGGTGCATCCAAAGATGATATCATAAAGAACAAATCATTAAACTTCTATAACCACAACAAAAATAATGCTGTGCCATCCGATCAGTCAAATACATGTTGAGCGGTCAATACTCGTCACTTTGACTAGGTAAATTTGTAAGTTTCACAAATTAAGATTTCAGTTAGGGGAGAAAATGATGGAATAAATTTATAATGTATCACAAAGATTTCAACTAACCTACAAATGTCACGCAGAATTTTAAGTCTCCTCTGCCAGCTGAGTTTCTTCTTCTGACCTCTTAAGTGGATCAAATTATATAATGATCCCATTTCCATGTATTCAGTGACCATTGACAGTCGTGGAGGCTTCATGCATGCACCAAGAAACAATATAACTGCAGGAAACAGGTTCGCAAGAATTGATATCACTGCATATTTAAATGTTTCTATGCATATAATGCATATGTACATATGTTTAGATATAGCCATATAGGGCAGCTATGAGTTTCACTAACAAGATAATTGGCTGGTAAGGAAACAAAAAAGTCGTAAGATTCCCCTCCCCCAGGCATATAGATGGCTGAACTAATGTTTCATTCTTTTATGTCAACCATATGCAGCAATCTTCAGAATGGGCAAATAAACGTCTAGGCTACATACAAAAGTATTAAAGGATCTTGAATTCGTAACTTTCCTATTTTATTAGTATGTTTGACACCGTTATATTCCAGCTACGTTTCTACAAATTTGGGTATTTTATGAAATGGTGGAGCCTTCAAGTTATCTTGTTCTTCAAAATTTAAGATAGCCTCGACTTTTTATCAAATTCTTACCTATTCTGTATTTTGCTACACTTGAAATCTAAAGAGTCCTATTGACTACTTTGCTAGCAACAGAAGTCCTCGACATTATTCTTTGGGTTCTATGTAACTTTGTTGTCTGTGGATTCATGCATATCATCTTTCACTTTTGTAACATAGTTTTATTAAGGGATAATTGCAGCAAAGGTCTCCAACCTTTTAAATTTTTGCGCACTTTACCCTAACCTTTGATTTGTGCCAGCGGATGTCCCAAACCTTTAATAAATATGCGGCGGAGGTCCATCTGTACGGATTTCATCCAAATCGCCGTTAGCCAACCTGAAAAAAAAAAGAGAGATTGACTATTTTAATGAAGGGCATTTTCGTCCATTCAGTAAAATCCCTCAAATACACAAAACCGCTGGAATGCGACAGTTCCAAGACATTGCTTTTTCACGTAACAGAGAGAGGGAGACGAAAACGGTTACCCAGCACAATGTTTGAAGAAAAAACCCATGAATCCGACGGAAAGATGACAATATTGCTTGCCATATACGAGGTCATCTTCCCGAACCTTGTACAGGGAGTATTGTTGTGTTTTGAAATTTCTGAAAAAATCGATACTCTGGAAGTGTCGAAGATTTGCATGAAGTGCAATTTTCCCAATTTTTTACTATTTTTTGGAGTTCCATGGAGCATAAGCAGTCTAATTGCTGTTATTTTACATTGTGCATTCGTAATGTGTGACTAGAGTTTGAAGCAATAATGATCATTTGTATTGAACTTGTTTTACAGGGGAAGAATCAACTTGTTTCACCATAAAGCTACAATGACGGTTTATTCGCCAAGCTGCGGGATTTTGTATATGAGCATGGGAAGGTAGCATATCTGGACTACGTCAACCCTATTACTTTAATAAATTTCTTCTAGACAATGCATTGAAGATATTGGGATATTTTGAGAGAATGAGATATCTTTATAAGGTTGAAAAGAGAAGATTTAGTAAGGCATCATTTTGGCTGGTGAGGGATTACGATTTCATGAATGTAGTTAAGTTGCTTGGTAGGAAGCGAATTGCGGAGTTGTGGTGTTTGCCTGTGGTTGAAATGTTGGAATTGCCATGGGATGACAAAGTAGGCCATGATATTTCAGTTGTTGATGTTGAGACATGTGAGGTTTTGCAGGAAGTGAAGGAAAAGGGGGAATTAGATGTGCGACAAGTTCAGCAGACAGCATGCTATGTTGTGGAGGTGTACGATGTATGCATACAGGGTGACGACTCATAAGTTGTGGATGAAGTTGAGAGTGCCACTGAAATGGAAGAGGCCACAGATGTTGATTGGTCTGAGTACATTGATGAGTTATATGCAAATGAATTTCATGTGGGTGGTGAGGCGCAGATGACTACATTGATGATGTTCCTATTGTTGATGATGTGGTGCCTGATGTGGCCCCCCTGCTGATGAAACTTTGGAGCCTGATGTGGTTTCCCCTGATGAAGAAAATGGGGTGCCCCCTGCTGTCGAAATTGTGGAGACTGATGTGGTGCCACTTTTTTTTGAAGATCTTGTGGGCCCTCCTGATGCTCAAAATGTGGAGCCTGATGTGGTGCCCCCGATGCTCAAAATGTGAAGCCTACTGCGGTGCTCCCTCTGTATGAAGATCTTTTGGTCCCTCCTGTAGAAGAAACTGTGGACACCCCTGATGCTGAAAATATGGAACCTGATGTGGTGTCCCCTGCTGGTGGAGAATATGAGTGTCAAAAGGGACTTATAGAGAAGTTCAGTGATCTAGATTATGATCGATATGAGGATGCAGCTGCAGATGACAGTGAAGAAGACGTGTTCTTCAAGCTGACTGAACATCTGGATATTGGTGCAGATGGCGATGAAAATCAAGACAAAGCAGGCGGTGATGATGGAACAGATTATGAGGACTCGGATGATCTCAGAAGCATTCATAGTGATAACAGAAGTAATTGGGAATGGTTCATTCAGCTTCTGACAGATGACATTGGGATGTACAATAGCAGAGCATGGACCTTCATATCTGATAAACAGAAGGGATTGGTAGACTCCCTTAACCTCTTCTGTAAAGGTGCTGAGCACAGGCAGCGCAAGACGCTTGTATGGCAACCTCACATTGATACATAAAGGCCTCACTTTGAAGACTCTGTTCTGGGCTGCAGCTAGGGCAACTACTGTGCCAGAGTGGAGAATTGCGATGAATGAGATGAAGTATTTGAAAGAAGATGCCTTCAATTGGTTCAATGATAAACCTGCCTCGCAATGGACCAGATCACATTTTCAAGAGCATTCAAGGTGTGATATCTTGCTTAATAACTTATGTGAGGCCTTCAACTCTTTCATACTTGTTGCAAGAGAAAAGCCTATTATCTCGTTGTTGGAAAAGATCAGCTCATGATGAGGATGACAACAAAAAGAGAAGCAGCACAAAGATGGGATCATGTATTTGGTCCAAGAATTATGAACATAATTGAGAAATACAAGGCAGATGCAAGATATTTGAAAGCAGATTATGCTGGTATGCAAAAGTGTGAGGTTAGCAACAGAGATGGAATGGCAACTATCTCATAACCTACAACCCAGTCATCCAACCAATGTCAAGTCCAACCAATGTCAAGTCCTGATTTATGGTCAGAACTTGATAGACATCCTCTTGATCCACCAAAAAAAAAAGCAAATAGGCAGGCAAACCAAAGAAGATGAGGAAACTGTCCCGGGTTGAGCCACCTGCGGGAACTAAAATTGCAAAAAGGGGAATGAAAATGACATGTAGGAGATGTGGGAGAACATACTATAACAAGAGAACATGCACAACTGTCCAGCCTGCAAATGCCAGCTCCAAGTCGTTTCAATAGCAGATGTTGGTTCGCAATCACAACCTACGAAATCACAAGGCAAGGGAAAAACATGTACATCCAGCCAGGCAGAGACGCGGGCAAAGAAGAAGGGAAAGGAAAAAAGAACCTAATTTCACTGATGTCTGTTGATATATTAGATTGGTTTTGTACTGTCCAAGATCTTTTGCATGGAACTTTTGATTGTGATGTGTTGACATGTTAAGACCCATTTTGTAATGTCCATATTCTTTTGTATGGGACTTTTGATGGTGAAAATGAATGTTCAGCATTTTAGTCATTTAATTCACTGTTATACTTCCCATGTACTGTTTTGTTTTGTCGAGTTGACCTATATAAGGTCATATCTTTGTACACAACGTTCTGAAAATGTTAAGGACCTAAACTGCAACTCATTCATATGTATGGGACTTATGCCGCAACTAGTTGACAAGGTTTAGGACTTTCAGTGCAACGAGTGGAAATGTTTGGGATTGTATCTAATATTTACAGATAAGGTTTGGGACCATGGTTGCACCATCTCGGAAACGTTTTGGAAACAAAGTTTTCCTTTCATTCCGAGTCAATCATTCGCAGCCAAAAAAAAGGAAAAAAATGGGAAGAAAGAAATATCGAACAACTGCTGCATATTAACATATTTTTTCAATACACAAAATAAGTTGGGGGACGAGACTACACGATTCGTAACACACAGACCCACGTTAACAACACATAAACCTAACATCCTAGCTGAAACCTAGCTCAGATATAGGTACAGACCCATTTTACGAAAAATTCACATACAAATCCAATCAGCCAAGTCTTCCACGCACTATGGCTTTTAGAACGGATGATGTTTATTTTAGCTTCCATCTCCCTCCTAACCCGTAGAAATCTAGGGATCAGCTGTTTGGATCATGCACAAATGGCGGGTCACACCAGTTGAAGAAATTACATCCACCCACATCCTGACGTCGTGGACAGCTGATAAACCTTCTTCCTGGGTTCAGGTTCGTCCATGAAGTCTTCATCTCCACGGGGAACCCACATCTATAGACAGTCATCTCCATCTCCTCTCTGAAAAGTTACTAGCAGTTGCTGGAGAGAGAGAATAATGTAGTATGAAATGGAGGGAAATGTATAGTAAGTTGAACAGTATTTGAGGGATTTTACTAAATGGACGAAAATGTACTTCAATAAAAAGGTCAAAATATCTCATTTTTTTTATTTTTCAGGTTGACTAACGGCGATTTAAATGGAATCCGCCCAGATGGACCTCCCCCGCATATTTATTAAAGGTTTGGGACCTCCGCTGGCACAAATCAAAGGTTAGGGTAAAGTGAGCAAAAATTTGAAAAGTTTGGGACATTTGCTGCAATTATCCCTTTTATTAATTATAGAAACATAGCTACAATTGTTAAGATGATAAAAATTCATCAAATTCTCAAAATTAATTAAGTCAAGTCAAGAATGAAATAAACTTTTTGACTAAGGATAATTAAAGAGAAAGGAACACCATTGAAATCATTATCCATAGAAATCAATGAGGATGTTAAAAACTTATATCTGTCCCATAACTCACAAGGTTCTCTCTCTTTTACTTCAAATATCCAATTGATCGTCAACACCCAAAAAAAGTAGTTGAAACTATCAATTTCCACATGACCACACCCCTTTTGCCTTTATCAAAGCTATATCATATATTCAATCAGGAACCCATTACACATGCTAGGGAATACCCAATTGAGTCACCTTCATCTGGAGTCTACACCAAAGCACTCCCACATGCCACATATCACAATGTAAGATAATTGATTCATACTTTGGGAATCCTTTCTACACATCACGCAACATGAAAAGGAAAGGGAGAATTAAGGACATTTCTTCTGAACCATTTCACAAGTATTGATTTTACGCCAGTACTTAAGAGCTGCAATTAATATATTTTCCAGTTTTCTCTCCAAATGTGGTGATATCAAAATAGTGTGCACCACTATTGAATTTACAAGTAAAACGTCTAACCCTCTAATAATTGGGGTTTAAAAAATTTATAATATTGATTCCAGCTAGTTCAATTAAAACTTGTGACCAGAAAGTCGTATTGTTTCCGAGTGTTTCTTTTCTTAAATTTCATTTACTATAATAGTAAACCAAGTTTGACACTACTTAAATGAATCAAAATTTCACCATGTGTACATATTCTGTTTTTGCATGTGGTTATGCATTTCATGAATTTAAAAGGATCCAAGGCTTTAGTCCTATAGAGTTCATCCATGATAAAAAGTTTCCTTAATCATGATTCAAGTATTGTGTTGATCCTAAATTGAAAAATATATCTCACTACTATTTGTTTGAAACGTATTACAAATGTAAATGAATGTCAAGATTATAGTCTTTGGATATTTTATATTTTCATGTATCATTTGAGTTTTTGTCTAACGATACTTTTGAGTTCATTTCTAGTCACAAATGCACATAAAATCTAGTTACGGATAAAGAAAGAACAACTTGAATAAAAGCATGAGAAAGGTCGTACCATTTGGGTGCCGAAGGCGACTGGAGGAAAAGTTGAATCACAAAAATTAGAAAGTTACAGTGGAATACCAAAAATAATTAGAAAACGTCATGTACCAAAAAGGATGATACCTGAGGATGGATATTTCATTGCAAAAATCCTCCATGTTTTCAGCAGTGAGATCTTGCTCCAAGAAAACTTTAATAGCAACTTCTGTTCCGTTCCAGACTCCACGAAAAACTTCACCAAAGAACCCTGGAGATATCACTCCATAGAGTAGACATCAAAAGATGAAAATGGGTAAAAAGCAACTGTCAGTCTACTGACAACTAAACATCAATGAGCCACATTTTTTATCAGTACATTAAGTATATGAGAAGTATAAGATTCATAAATTCAGGGCTGACTCTGCAACCCGTTACTTATTCCTGAGATTAATATCATTGACTCTAAGGAAAACTTAGTCTTCACTCTTCAAGTGGAGAAATCATCAAATATCGGAAAAGCATAAAAGTGCAGTAATACATTAGCTTCCACAAATACATTTTTCAACCTGCAGATTAACGCCCTTTTTTTTTCCTTTCCTTGTACCTCTCCATTTTCCCTTTTTTGGGGGGAAGGAAGAAAATTACACTTTGCTCAATAAAAATGTCTTCAATAAATAGTTATTTGTGAGTTCTAGCATTTATATACTGATTCTATTGGAAATGGGAGGTTACGAACGCTGACTGCATCTTAATATATGCTTCAAATATCGAAGCTTCAGCGAGCCATGATAGCAATCAAGCAAACAGATTTCAAAGGAAAGTCTCTGCAGATATCATATAGGGAAAAATTTCCTACCAATCCCAACACGAGTGCCCACCGTCAATTCCGAGAAAGTAATATTCCATTCCTCAAAAGGTAGCAGAGGCCTGTTCTGGAACACAGGTAGTTCCAGAATTCTGTTCCATGTTGAGACCACTTCTTCATTTACCCTGGTACTACTTCTTTCTGGAACCTGACTCCTAAATTCATGAGGATCTGCACTTTGTTGGTCATTTGAACTGAAGCAATACAAACTAGTGTCCCCTTGTTCTCTTACAAGGCGATTTTGCTTCAATGTTTCATTCATTGCCCGAACAGCCCTAATGTAGTTCACAATAATCTTAAGAATCGATAGGGAGAAAACAACAAGCTGCAGAGTTGTACATGGACGGGCTTAAACTTCGTGAAATCTATAAATAAATAGGGGTATAATGAGCCAAGCTTCTCAAAACGTTTAATTGTTTATAAAGCCAATTTGTTTATCTAGTAGCCAAGCTCAAACCATCCTCATGCTTTTTACGAGCTTAGAAACGAGCTGGAGCTTGGTTCACTTTATCTGAAGCTAAGCTAAAGCAGCTCGAGTCATTAAACAACTCTAGAAACAAATAGCTGCTGAACAGAAAATTAATGGCATGTCAAATAGCTAATCACATTTTATCCAAAAATTGGGCTTTATCATGATAAGAAAAGCAAAAGCTCTTTCGTGGTTGGGAAGGTGGGGTGGAGCCAACATTACAACTAACGAATTCCTAAATGATCTCAGATGTGGAAAAAATCTGTTAGACAAAGAAACAACCTCAATTGACATGAGTACAAAACAAACATGTGAAAAAGAGGAAGTTCTTTATTTTAAGTCGGTTTCAATCTTCAACTTCCAATTACTTCTCATTGTAGACAAGGCAGGCTTCTCATGTTTCTCCATTACATGATTTACAAAAAATATTAACAGAATTATACATCTTCATTATGTGAGACAAATTCTATCATAGCTTCATCCTGCACAAATTTGTCTAGGTGTAAGTTTTTGGATCCATGATAATTTTTTAACAGATTAAACTTAAAAACCGTATCTCAAGTGTTGCTAAAGAATATGGCTAAAAAACAGTAAGTGATAAATTTTCTACTGTTAAACATAGAATTAATTCAGAAACAATCTGTCCTGCAATGACATTGACATGTATTTGCGTTGGTACATATAGTTCAGACAATAATCTTATGTTAATAATCAATACCTGCATCGAAGAGATACCAAAAGGGAGCCAAAACTATATTATCTTCATGCGCCAACAACGAATATCAGTTAAAAATGCTAGACAATTTCAAGAAACCAGAAGCAAATTGAAGCATCAGGGGATTACATGTATGCACTACTTGACATCCTCATCCAATCAACTACTAAGAACAAGAACTTCTACCGAAAGTATTGGTCACTTGTTGTGTTCATGAATTGCAGAAATCAGTGTCGGCAAAGAAGGAAATGCAGTAGGGCTTATCTATAATATATTAAATATCACATCAATTGAGAATCATTTTTTGGACAATTTTAAACCTACTAAAATTCAATTATTTCAATATCTTACTTTTCATTTTTCAATATTTAATAAATACTACAAAATGTATGAATTTCATATTATTAATTCTCAATTAATTAACATTCACATTAATCTAGATTCAATGAATCATGATCTACATGAATCTAGAGTTATTATAGATGAATTTATTTATATTCATTTATTTAGGAATTTTAATGAACGATTAAATTTATGTATTAGCAAATAATTTTTATGTACAAAATATAGTATAAAAATGTTTTTTATTTTTAGTATTTTATCATCACAAAACATTTGAATAATAAAAGATGAATTTTGAGAGTACAATTTTCTTCTCTTAAATTTCTATTCTAAATTTTATTTTATTTTATTTGTTTGACACTTATCAGATCCTCCCAACAAATTGGTATCAAATATTACTTTTACAGCACTTATAAAGTATTTCAGATTAACGTGCAATGCACACTCAACTTTGACTAGTTAACGACAAAAGTCTAGTAATTTTGTGAGGATAGCGTGCTCAAAAGGAATTTCGTAGTTTGTAATATGGAAAAAAATTCTATGGACTTCACTTGCTATTTTTTACTTCAGCCTTGTAAAAAGCAATTGCCCTCAAACTCACAATAATATTTTTCTAAAGTGTTACCCCCACGTTAATAAATCTTGAATGGAAGGGGGAGAAGATGAAGTATATTTCGCCATAATTCTATATAAAGCATTTCAAGAGTGAAGCACGAGCAATTTAAAGAAACAAGCTCTTAACCAATGTTTGAAGGAAAAACACAGAGACCTAAATATGAATGTTTAGTCTTGTGTTCTCCGTGAAATCTAAACCAGCATTTAGAATACTGGCCAAACGAAAAATGATGCCTATATCATAATGAGGACAAAATTCTTGCTAACCTTCTTCCTTTTTACAGGAAAACTGAATGTGAATCTCGCTCTACTACTTTTTTCTTTAAACGGAAAGAACTCTAGTGAATGGCTATGAACAACAATAACATCAAGAGTAGTTGTTAGTTAAATGGTAATAAATAAATTTCAACCTTACGATGTCATCACTAATCTCTGGAGTTATGCTTATGCTTCTTCTTCTTATTCTAGGAGTTTCAGAAGTTGATGCACCTTCTGACCTGTAACAATATCCATAGCAAAACTAAAAAAAGAAAAAGAAAAAAAGGGACAAAGCAGCTCTAAAACACATATTAAGGGATAAATGTGGAGATAAGAGAGTTCATTTTCATAAAAAGAAAGATTAATTAACAAGAGGAAAGGAATTTCTGAAATTTCATGCAGGTATGATGTAGAATATATTCGATCAATATTAGGACTCAATTACATCTTGTCATTCAAGTCAAGTTAAAGACGGAGCTTGAAATGTGCTCAAGTTTCCTACAGATTATTCATCTCCCCCAAAGAAAACAAGGAAATGGATCCCAAAAATTAAGAGCATGCAATCCAATTTCCCAGTCTCACGAGGCATAATCTATTTGATCGAACTACCTTAATAATGCTATGCGCATATAGAATTAAAATGAAAAAAAAGGATCATAACCTCAAACATGATGTTGAAGTAGCAAATAAGAAAATATCCTGGATGCCATTGGCAAAGAACATTCACTATAGAATGATATATTCGATATAATTTCAAAAGATCAACTGGTCCAGAAGCGTTTGTGGAATTTTTGTAATAAAAATTATGTAGCAATTAAGAACGATATTGGAATAAAACTTTCTTGTATATATTGAATAATAATTGATTGTTGTTGAAAAATGTATAATGCCTCCATAATTATAGGCAAAATTATTCCATACTTCTACTACTACTAGGAAACTAATATAAGGAAACTATAAAATCCTAATTTAAAAGAAATTAGAAATCATATTCTAATCAATAAAGAAACTAGAAATTATATTCTAATTAAAATAAGAATAAAAAGATAAAATCTATTATAATTAAATATCTTATTATAAATATTTAACTTTTATCCTATTTACAATAAGATTATCCTACATCAATCTCTCCCACCTGAAAAAACTCGTCCTTGAGTTTTGTCGAAGAAAAAAATCCTTAATAACTTGCGTGTATTCAAATTTAGCTGGGACTCGAGAAAATTCTCTACCTACCTGTTGCTGTGTTTTAAGCTCGTTGAAACAACCAACATTCATAGCAATTAATGTCTACAAATTCTTGCCAGCTTGCTTCTCTATGGGCTCGCAATATCTTCCAAAACTCAACGCGGTCAGCATATGCGTAATGTTGTGAAGGGTTTCATCAATCTATCAATTTGTGGTTTGAGTTTGTCGAGCCTTCATTCATCGTCGACAGTTCGACTGCCACCAAGACCTTCGCCGGCATTGGATTAAGGTAATTTCCTTACTCTGATATCAATTTGGTGCGGAAGCGTATGTGAAATTCTTGAAATAATAATTATGTAGTAATTAACATTGATATTGGAATAAACTTTTCTTATATATATGTATTGATTAATATTGATTGTTGTTAAAAAAAAAATGTACAATGCCTTCACATTTATTGACAAAATTATTCTCTACTTCTACTACTACTAGGAAACTAAAATAAGAAAACTAAAATAAATCATAATCTAAAAGAAATTAGAAATCTTATTCTAATCAATAAAGAAACTATAAATCATATTCTGATTAAAATAAGAATAAAAAGATTAAATCTATTACAACTAAATATCTTATCATAAACATTTAACTTTTATCCTATTTACAATAGGATTATCCTACATCATCAACTTAACAACATTTGACCATAGTACTGCTTTCAGATTAAAATGCATTGAATGTAAACTGAAAAATAAATAGAAATCCATTTTCGAACTCAACCTAGAGGAACTTGTCAAATATCAATTTTGATTTATTAAACTGAAGCAAGAAAAAGGAAAAAAGTAGGCACCTTGATGTAGTAATGTCGTCAGAATAATCTCTAAAAGATTTATTGTCCCCACTAAGCATAGATCGACCACGTGCTCGAAAGGACAGACGCTCAGGACTGCAAAACCCAAAACATTTTAAAACATAACAATGATTTCCAGCAAAAAGAAACTTTTCTCAACTTCTCAACTTAATATTTTAGACATTGAGTATCTTCATGACATAAATAGAAAAGCACAACATTTGGAGGCAGGTTGAAATTCTTAAAATGTTTCAATGTTTCCTTATGTTCAGTTATAGAATGCTGAATTTTCAAGCTTCCTTTCAACTGTTTCTAACAAAGTAATTACATTGTTCTTATATATTTGTGCATGCAACACTAGCTATAAAAATAATTTTGTTGACTTCCCATTTCGATATAGGGTTGCATGATTTATAATTATCAACTAAACTTCTAAGATCTTTCAATGACAATGTTCTACCAAATTATGCGAGGTTTTTATGATTCAAAATTATAAAATATCTAAGATTTACCATGCAGGTTTCCAAAACTGAATATCGGTGCAGTTAACATAAGCTTCTATTATACAAAATGAAATCCTGGTTATCAAGAAAAACCTTGAACTTGAAGTCCTTTGTTCAGCAACAACCTTTCTTTGGCTCCTTTGCCAAAATGCAGCCGCAATATTAGGTTCACTGTGTGACAAGCTGACATGATGACATACAATAAACAAATCAAACCAATCACATCCCTTAAATCTTCGAAGAAAAGTTGTAAGTGGAAATTAAAAATATCCGTGTAATAAAGAAAAAATTGTCCGAAAGAGCATGAATAGTACCTCAATTTCCGGTCAACGGAATTTGACAACATCATATTCCTTAGAGAAGGCCCTGCTGCATTTGAAGATGCTTCTAGTCTATGATGATACTGAAGGCCATCTTCTTTCTCAGCGCTGCATAAATTAACATGAAGCATCAACCCAACTGCATCATTCTTCCATCTTCCAAGATTTCTCATCACTCCAGAAAATTAATCGTCAAAATTTACAATGCTAGGATTAATGTTAAAAGAAAGACCTCTGACAGCTGTCAGAATCTCCAAGTAAAAAATGAATTTTCTGCTGACCTCTCGGGATCAACTCCCTCGGAAGCACCATAAAGGGGACTATTTGGCTCCATTGGGGAATCACAAGAATCATTTTCTGCAGAATCACTCTCCCCAGCAGCAGATATGTGAGTCATAAAGATAGCCTTGGTTGATCGGGGTATCAGCTGGCCAGGAAACCGCATAAGATCGACCAGAAGTTCCAGTGAATTCAACACGACCAAAACTGACATATGCTTATATGAGTCATCACATTCAGAAGCTCCTTCAGTAGGCAAAGGCAAACCCTAATGAAAGATGCAGTCACGCAAGTCAATAGAAGATGAGATTAAATAAAAGAAGAAAAGCAAAAGAGAATGAATGTCTTTAAAAAAATAAAATATTACTCCACAATTAAAGCAAGAAAATCTATTCGAAAGAATACAAAAATGAAAAAATAGAAAGTAACGCCTTGGAATGGATATTGTAAAGCTTACCACCATCAGCCTACAATCAAGACCTACAGTGTCTGCAAGGACTTTAAATAATATTGCTCGAGGTCTGCAAGAACCATGCTTTATTTGCCCCAGCATCTGCATCCCTTGATTTCCAGATACATGATCATTGAGTGCAGCTTTCTTTGGACTAAGTTCCAAATTGGGTCTTCTGTAAAATTCCGACACCTATTCAGTATGTCTGAAGTCAGAAATGATTCCCACACCAACATTGGTTATAAGGAATACAGAGAAATCAAGCAATGACTAACACGACGTAGAGTACCGGAATATCAAATGAACACTAACATAATAAAGAACAGTCTATTAAAGTACCATCCACAAACATTGTCTGTCAACCCCATCAAGGCCTTTCAGGCCCATACTACCTGAGAGCAGAATGTGTGTGTGCAACAAGAGAGCAAGATCCTATTTTTTATTTTTTATTTTTAAAACATAAGCTATAATGCATATGCCATTACCAGACCATAAAAGATGAGTTTACCTCTTTGAACTATCATAATCAAGGAAAGTTGCTTCCAAAATAGATATCCAGTGTATTCCACTCAAAATACTGAGAAAAAGTGATCGCATGATCTTAGAATTGCCTAGTGTTAAATGTGATTCCATAGGGACAAGAAAGAACCAAAAAATATATAAGAAAGATGAAAAGTAAATTCAAATGTTTCAAACAACAGGGTTAAATAATCTCTTGAACTATTCTCTACCAAGCTTCTGAAAGAAATATAGGCGACCGTGACTGAGATATAGGACTTAGTTGCCCATCAAACTGGGCGATGAACTCGCTAGGTAGTAACCCTAGAACACAAATATAGTAGAGTTGATACCTTAATTCAAACATACTAAAGACATCAATAGAAGGGGAAAATAGTCGTAAATTTTATGATGGAACCAAAAATGAAATATACAGCTAAAATATAGAAGAGCCAATAAATATTCACCAATCCAGCGATCTTCTTTATCACTGCTGCAGGATTTGAATTCAAACCCTTTACCAGAGTCACAATTAGCTGCTTTAACATAGACAGCTTCTTATCTTTCTCTGCATCTACAAGAATTACATCAGCTCTCAAACCATTAAACTCCAAAGAACGAAGCTCCTCCAGAGTAGGTATATCTTCAAAAAGTTCCTTGAGCTTTTTATCCTAAAGATAATGACATCACTAAGAAACTGCCTCTTAAATGTTAAAACAAATTAAAGCTAATGGAATGAGTATGAGCGTCAAAAAAACCACAGGTATAAACCAAAAGTGGTAGGCAAGCGAAGCATTAGAACCTCTGGCATGCATTATAGTTAAAGCAACTAGATTTATGACAGGATTTACACCGGGCTCAATAAATAATTGAATGTAGTAGAAAGGGGATCCTAAACTAAAAAGTTGTTAATGACCCAGGGGAGGTCTGGCTATTTCCAGCTTTAAAATATGAAGTATTCAGACGTTTTCTGTTTAATTACTGTAAATGACGTGTTAATATAGAAAATTATAAATAGTCTTGCATTAAAGTATGAAAAATGCAATCCATGTTGCATTTAATCTTGCACAGAAAGATATCACCTCTTGTAGCCCTTACAATTTGATAGATCTTTTAATTATCAATAGAAATGGATGGTCGTTCAATTTGTCAAATAAATTCCAACTGTACTACTTATATGACTGCTAAACAAAGGTTCTAAAGTGAAATAATGCAAACTAAACATTTGTTCAGCATAGAATTTTCTTATAAATTTCAGTGCTCTAAAATGATCCTACAGAAAATTTTGATCGAATCAGGTTCATTTTAAAGACAAACTCTTTTAATCTCACACCAAATCATGATAGTCCTTAAAACCACGGATACACAGATAAAATTGTGTAATCTTAATAGCAAATTCCCACTCCAAACATATGTCTCAAGTCATGTACCATTCATCGTTTCCTATGGTACATCAGGCAAAATATATGGAACCATAGGTCCCATGTCTCATCCACTAGCATGAAGGACATCATTTTCATGCTTTCAAAATAATCTCCTCCGATGAAAACATATATCTCGATTTGAAAAAATTGGAAAATCAGATTATGTTGTTGAAATGAAGAAACGCCATTCAGTTCCTGGTGATGGCAGTGTGTGCAAATTCTCTCAAGAGCTCAAAGATTTTATTTCAAGATCTTTGAACATATTGGATGTTTCAATGCAAATTTATCACTTTTAGCCAACACAAAGATGGAACTTTACCACCTTGGATTATTAGTCAATATTTTTCTTTATTGATCATAACAAAAACTTGCATAAGAGTGCAAATTAAAGTCTTCCAATAATTTCTATTTTCTTCATAGATGACAAGAACTGCAAAATCTGGAATGGTACAGATGCACAGTAACACTCAATAACGATGAACTACATGTCCAGATTAATGGTTCGTGCTTTCAGAAAATTAGAAAGCTTAAATTCCTAAGCAATAGCAATAATACATTAGTTAATTTAACACAACCAATTTAAGTGCTCACAGGAACAATAGAGTAGAAACCATTTGGGATTGGTTCAGAAAGCATTCCGGTTGCCCAGAGGATCCTAGATGCTGCTTGATATGACCATGTACTGTATTCATTGTCATCAGTAGTTTCTCTATGCCTCATAACTCCTTTAGAATCCAAGGAAGCAGATCCAATTTTTTCGACAAAATCTGAAGTCCGCCATGTAGCAGTAGAAGGCCTTGATTCATCTGGTGTGTCCTCCATGTCCATAAATGCTTGAATCCAATACCATCTAATGCCCAGTTCTCACCCCGTAAAAGTGCTCATAAATTGTACAGTTTTTCACCATCGCATTAATTTGTAAACTTCTTTTTCTTCGCTCCTCAAAGCTGGAGACCACAGACCTGAAAGATGGACAAAGACTTCAAAACTCAAGTCTAGTGTTTCTTCTATTAAAATCAACAATATGTCACTTAAGCTCCAAAATGATCATTTCAACAAATGGCTGCAAATAATTTTTTCAGGGAACTTTTTTTTTTAAACTTAGAAGAATCTGGAGCAAGATGATGTTTTTTAATAAAATAAAATTCTGTAGTAACAGTAAACAGTCCACCTCCAACCCTGCTCAAACCCAAAAGTCCACATGAATACGAGACTTACAGAAAATAAAAAGAACCATAATTGGCTCAATTTGATTATCGAGGTCAAAATGAAGTTCTGCAGTTTACTTTCCCTTGTTCTTTTTAATCAGTCATGATGAGCCTTTAGACTGTTGACCGTTTAGTTATTAAAACTACCAACTTAACAATATCAAAATTCACAAGGAAACCAATTTTTGTATAAAGAAGTATCCCGCTATTTCCATCAATTGACAGCTATCAAAATGCATGAAGCATAATCGACAATTTAGAATATTTCATAAATACAAGTCAATCATGCTGCACAAATTTCCAGCAAACAAGTGACTTTCTGAACCCTTAGAGTCAGAAAAAATCAAAGAAATTCCTACTCAGCTTAAACAGCTCTAGTGTTCGAATATCTTCAAGTATGGCTTAACTGATTGTCATAAAAACAAACACACGCAAACAACAGTCTGTAATGAATTAATAAAAGTCATTAAAAAGAACCTTGTGAATATAGCCCAAGAAAAGCCCAAATTAATATTTAAGTAAGTATGATTCTTATATAAAACTTTCAGCTCGTTGAAGTCTACCAACAAAAGGAAAAATCTAAGCTATTCTGCTCATAAAAACAATAAAAAGAATTATGATGCATATTATTTTGATTGATTTTTTTCAAGATCCAAAGATTAAACGTTGCATAGTTGTGTGCAAAGTAGTAAAGCATAAAGCAAGAACCGATGTAAAACTGCAAGATGACATAAATTGGCTCCAAAAATACGTCTCCGGAAAAATAAGAGATATGCACAACAAAAAGATTACTTTATAACCCTGTATGAAAAGGTTTTCTCTCAAAGCCCATTACAAACTTCCTCCTCTTAACTTCCCCAGCATGCGTCAGAACAAGGAAAAGGCACCGATGACTTTGAGTTCAGGATAAAAGGAATTGTCAAAAGATAAAATCTTTGGAGAGTCTGAAACTTCTAGGTCTCTTTTTTCTCTTTCAAGTCGGGTTTAATCCATTTACTCACAAGAAGGGAGATCAATTTTAAAAGGAAAAAAGTACGCATCATGATTCCTATAGCCTGCCATTTAATGTGAATTGTTTACCTAAGAAGCTAGGATGAGCTGTGTACTCCAAACATTATTGAAAGAAAAATATAATAAATCAAGCTTCCAATCAACACTAATGATTTGATAGCCCTCAAATGCTTTACAATTGCATTATATCCAGTTCACATTTCAGTTAGTGATACTCAGCAGGCCTCATGGTCTCTGGATGTCCAATTTTTATCTAGCAACCAGAAAGATTTTTGGTGGATAATGCGTAGATCAAACATTTCGGGAAACAGATAACACGAAGGCCCTATTTGAGAGTTGTCGAAACCAGGTTTAATATGATTCAGTCCTCAAATCACTACTCTAATTCATGAAAAATTATGATGTGTTGACCAGGGTTACCATGGCAGTCTGAATAAATATTAATACCACTAGATAAAAATCTGCAACATGGTTAGATAAGTATAGAATGTTGTCTCATCAACACCCCCAATAGTTGAAACACCAAGCATCCCTTTTTCGTATTTTACTTGTTTATTTATTTACCGTATAAAAGCTATTGGCTTTTATGCCTTCAATATCCCAGCAGTAATATGTGGAGCCAGGTATTGTAGAAAATCCTGGATGCATTATCACTTTTAACCTTTTCATACAAACAATGGCCAGGCTTGACAGGCTGTACTATATTCACTAAAACTGGCTTCCAACCCGAGTAACAATACATAAACGACAGAATCATGAGATCCATCCTTGATTAGGATATAGAGATAGTCTCTTGAGAAATAAAACACCCGTCTTAACAAAGACTCAAGTGTATAACACATAAAATCTCACTGTCAGCAACTTTTAAGCTTAGCCAAACATGCAATAATTTGCATTACAGCATTTCTAGACACAGTATCCTACACTAAAATATTCTTCTCCTAACAATCAAATTTTACTCATAGCCATCGAATTAAACAAATGAATTAATGGACCCAAAAAAGTCACGTCTAAAATTAAATAACCAGACCATGAACTTTCATAAATTTAAGATTTCAAACTGAAATAACTCCAAGTCAGTTTCCAGATCTTGAATTACACCTACCACCACTATAAAATCAACAGTTTAATCACTGCTTTATTCATTTTCCTCGCAAATTCAATATTTCAATCACTTAAATTCAATCTAAAATAGCAAAAGCTCATCGATAATAAATCCAAAGAATGTAATATGTCAATACAACAAAATGGTAGTAATAGAGGAGTGTGTTTACCACCGACAGATATTAGCAGGAGAATTTGAAGTCACAGCTGAGTCGTCGGAGGTAAAATAAATTATTTATGATGTCCGTGTGTATTATCTGGTTTGGGTCAAATCACGGGACAATGTCCTATGCATACAGTACAATAAATTGTGCTTAAGATTCGTCCGTTCAATTTTTTTTATTATTATTATTTATCAAGGAGCTAGCATGACAACATTAATCAAGTTAAATTATAGGTTCAATTAAGTGAGCCACGTCATTTTAATTTTAATCGAACATATCATATAATATCAGGACCTTATTCAGCACCACCACATGTGCCAACATCATCGACAAATTGTGTCTATGCTTTTACTACTTTGTCGTGCTTATTTATGGACATATATTATTTTCTATCTTCAATTTTTCTGCGGTCGGGTTCTATAAAAAAATAGCTAGATTTAAATTGATATCAAACAAGGGGCTTACACTCGTGCTTATTTCATGA
>CAIGRB010130162.1:0-18839 GCA_903798255.1 Fraxinus quadrangulata
CAACTATTAATTTGTCCAACAGAACATTGGTAGTTTTGTTTTGCTCCATGCAGTACACAGTGTTGGTCAGATTTTGCAGAGCCTCCATGAACAGTCATTTGTGGATCATCTTTTCCTATTGAAGTTTTTAAACCCATAACATTTTTAGCAATTAGGTGGGATTTCTACATTATTTCTCCATGTTTTAGTATTTATTTCGCTCCTCGAGTCTATACTTTCACTTATTTTGTTGCAAGGAGGAAAAATAAGAAATAATGTGTGGTATTTAGGATTGAAGAAGGGATTTTACGTGGAATATTCTTAGGGTGAATCTAAAGACAAAGGTCTTCGCTCTAGTGCCAATCTGTTGATGTTAGAAAATAATGTGACACTTTTTCTCATTTAACTTAATTGATTCAGAGAACTTCACTTATTATTTTATATCACATCAATGTCATTTATATTGGGATTGCAATTCCAATGTAGCTAAATAGTATTACTCTTTCATTTTAGTCTATTCCTCGTTTTTTAAAAAAAATTAAAATAAAGTTTTACTATTTAAAAGACAAATAATGAAATAAATATAAATTTCAAAAATTTGAGGCCTTGCGTGAATACATGGTCTCAGGCAATCGCCTCTAGATGGTACATGATCAAGTCAGCTCTGCTTCTAGAAGTATTTCAATTATATAAATTTTTAATATTTTTTAAATCATAAATTTTGAACTTTTAAGCATATGAAAGAAGCTCAACTTTATAAAAAGAAGTAATAAAATCGAAATATAATTATTAAATCTCATGGGATTTTCTCCTAGGCTTATGCCACAATTTATCTATTGGTTTATTAATTTGTCATGTGGACCTACATATATAATTAATTGTGTATAAAGTTATTTTAAAGTTGAGCCCAATTAAAGTGATTTAATAAAGAATTAAATTGTTGGGCTTAGAGCATCTGAATAAAGTGTGGACCGAATTATATGTATAGAGATCGGATCCATTAGAGTTATATTTAACGATTTGTCAAATACATATGGAAATTATATATGCGGCTATGATCCACAATTCATATGCAACTTCTCATTTTTTGTGTCATCTCATCAACACAATAGTACAAAAGAAAGTATATTGAAAAAGAAGATCCAAAACCCACAATCAAAAAGAAGAACTGAAGCAATTAAATCGAAAAATAAGACAATCAAGATTATGGAACAAGAAGCAAAATCAATATCAAGAGTCAAAAGAGCCAACAATCAAGATTCAAAATTTGGTATCAAAGCATCATTCCTAAAGAATTAAGGTATGTTCTGCATTATTAATTTTTTTGATAATTTAACATGGAGGATCTTGTCAATTAAGCAATTAGTTTTCTAATTTTATAAAGTTTAAAATTTCATAAAATTTCAACAAACGGTATCAGAGACAACACCATATTAAACCATTGAGATTAAATAAAGAATTTTAGGGTTAAAATTCATGCATTGGATTTTTTTAATTTTGGAGTGTAAATTTTATCTCTAAATTTTAAATTTTGGATTTTGGGAAAGTTTTAACTAAAATTGATTGTTGAATTAAACTTTTGGCATTATGTGTATCCATTATGGCAATGTAATTGAATGAATAAAAAACGTGTTTAAATTAATAATGATAAGTTTCCTTGTGACACATTGATGGCCGAATGTGTGGTCACCATTTCCAAATTCTTATTAATGGACATTAAATCCATCCTTGAATTAAGTGGATTACGGCGGCGTGGAGTAATTTTTTTAATGGGAAGGAAAACAAGATTTGTAGTTGCGACAGTTGCTGGGGCAATTGCTGTTCGCGCACCAGCACTCACTTCCAGGCACTGCGGCACTAAATTACTGTTTATTATTATTATTTTGTGAAAACAAAAGAAAAAAAAATTAAACCCATGTTTGTCATCATTTAAAATTTAAAATTGTTTATTACAATACCATTCTCCACCGCACATTCACACAATAAAATATTATACACACAAATCAATAAAGTTTCTCTACTCTACACATTCTCCATAAATCTACTATTCTATAATACATTACAAGAAATTAATGACTCTCAAACGGGGCCAGAAAGACTAAGGAGGCAATCAAATATTAAATATTGGAACTAAAATTTATTTCTGATTACTAATTTTCTAAAATAGATTAATTGAAACAACATGTTACCAAAGTAGCATCTCTTGCCTAAATTAATTTATTTGGAATATTATGAGTTTGTGTGTACATAATTCATGGGGGTATTGACCGGCCCAAACGAAGGGTAATATTTAGCCAAACTATTTACACAATTGGTGATAAATATGTGTCAATTGTAAATTTTTTTATTATGTGAACATTGAGTTGATCCAAAGATGGACGTGATATTTGACTGGATTTATTGTCAATATTTGATTACTACATTAAGAGTGTCACTTACAAGTTGGTATTTCTATCCAAAGACTAAATATCAATGTTGTGCTCGATCTCTTATAATGGGGTTCATCATTATTTGAAATTATTGATTGTCTAATACGGATTCATATGTGAACATGTTATTTAGATTTTCGGTTCGATTGAAAATAAATAGTGAAAGCCCGAAAAGGATAAACATGACTGTTCTTTTATGAAAATTTGGGATACATAAAGAGAGAATGCACTAAATATCATGCTTGGCTTGTAGAGCAAATAACATTTCTCACTTTGGTTTTTTTTTTAAGTTAAATTAGTTTCGATACCTAGATACACTTAGTGGATAAAATTCTACTGTCACCACTCACATAAGTGTGTATATGCGATGTTGTCTGAACAGCCAAAAGTCAGTTGATGCTGAAATATTCATTTATGTGGGGGCATGGCAAATCAGTTAAGTTTGAGGCTATAGAGACTTTTAGGTTATTATTAAAGATTGGTTATGATTTGAATATGAAAGAAATATTTGCAGTACCGTCTTTTAGATGAAATTTGGTTTCTATTTCTACATTGGACAAATTCGATTACTTTTGTTCAATGAGAAATAGTCAGTTTGATCTTTTTCTTCATTCAAATATTGTGGGCACCCATTTCTTATCTGATTATGATAACTTATATTTGTTTAATATGGTTGCCTCTTATAAAGAAACATTGCATGTGAATTCACGTGGTATTAAACATAAATTAACAATTAGAATTTCACTTCGTTATGGTACAAGCGATTATGTCATATCTCTCAAAAGAGAATGAAGAATCTTGTGTCGGAAGGAATTCTGACCCCTTAATTTTTTTGACTTAAGTGTTTATGTTAATTACATTAAGGGAAAATAAATAAATATAAGGAAATTATGTGCCAATAGAATTCCAAAAATTTTAGAACTAATTCATATAGATATCTGTAGGCTATCCCATTGAGCTTCTTGGAATTGTCAACATTATTTTATTATGTTTATAGACGATTTTTTCTCACTATAACTACCTATATCTCATCTATAAGAAATTACAAATGATAGCCTAAGAATAGCTAACCAAGAAGGGGGTGAATTGATTTTTAAAACTTTTTTCAAAAAATTAATCTAAAATCAAGCACATAATAACTAGATAGATTAATTTAAATAATAAGTACAAATATAAAAGTAATAAGTGAAGAGAGATAGAGAATGCAAACTATATAATTATGAAGGTTCAATCCAACGCAATGATCTATATCCTCCGTTACCAAGCTCTCGACATGAGCAAGGCTAATTTGACTATGTTAATTGACTTGTAGTGCAATCCAACCTTTTACAGTGCTTTCGATGACTTACAAACAAGAAGCATCGATTCTTATACAACGTTGAGTTTTACGGGATCTCAACACGATCCACAAATTTTAAATAAAATTGATTTTACAAATGAAACTTCTCGCTTAATAAATAATATGATCACAATTGAG
This sequence comes from Fraxinus quadrangulata, assembly GCA_903798255.1. Taxonomy (NCBI): domain Eukaryota; kingdom Viridiplantae; phylum Streptophyta; class Magnoliopsida; order Lamiales; family Oleaceae; genus Fraxinus; species Fraxinus quadrangulata. The sequence continues at coordinate 3,886 of CAIGRB010130162.1, forward strand.
TATCAAGAGAGAAATAAGGTAACACTTTAATAGATAGTAATGAATGAAGTTTAAGTTTTAAGTAAATTTTGATGTGTAGAATTATTTTCAAAAGTTAATTTGATCAAAAATTTTCAAATGTAAAATAATTTGATGATAATAAATGAGATGAGAATCAACATAATTTTGCTCAAAAATATCTCACTTGAATGCTCTTCAATATTGTAATGAATGACAAGTAAATTGGTATTTATAGCAATTGAAAAAGTCAAAAACTCTATCGAACCTGACGATCATCCGGACGTCCAATACTGTTCCGAACGACTAATTGAAGTTGTTACTTGTCAAAAGTCAAAACGGTCGAAAATCGACCTTTGTGGATGAATCGGACGTCCGGCTCACCATCTAAACGTCCTGATGGACCGAAATCTTCGGCTCCTCTCGTTTGAAACAATGTAGGCTTAAAATAACATTTTCACTTGATTTTTCAAGGTAAGTGATGCTAGTATGTTTGAAAATTAAATTGAAATTCTTACCTTCAAAAAATAAATTTTGTGCAATTTTTTTACGAAGTAGATCGTTAATTGAGCTTCTAATGAGTTATTGTTAAAGATTAAAGTTGTTTACCTTTACAAATGAGGTCAAGCATCTAGTTCTAATATCTTCTATTGATTTGTTGCTCAATTTTCAATTGAAGTGAGTGCTCGATTTGTCTCCAATTATAAATGCTCGAATCCATCTTGAATTTTCTTGATCGTCAACTGCAAGTCTTTTGATAGTAATTGTTTTGTCTTCAATTTGATCAACATGTAATAATGAAGACTCGAATACAAATATTAGAGATAAAACTACTTTGTTAGTTAAAATCAAAATATAAAATCAACCATATGTCAACACCAAACACTGGACATGTTCAATATATATAAGACTGATGTCGAAAATCAACTTAGTAAAAAAAGTTAACAAGTCAAATTTGACCATAGTGGTGAATACTATGACAGATATGACGGATCAGGAGAACAATGTCCGGAGCATTTTGCTAAATTTCTAGAGAAATATGGAATCGTCCAACAGTACATTAGCATCTCTCTAGATAGAAGCACTAAAGACTGCAACTTAAATTCTCAACAAAGTTCCGAGTAAAGCAATTGTTAAGGAGTTACAAATTTCTTTCAAAAAATTCCACTATTAGGTCAATTTTTGAAACGTAAAATGTCCAATTTCTTGAGGATGTAGAGTTTGCAGGGGGAGATAAGATTATAAGGTTAAAAATTTTATTTTGGATGAAGAATATGTATATATTTCTTCCGTTGTAATTGACAATTATCAAGACCAGGGACAAATTTTTGCTCTAAATATTGTTCAAGAAACAATTTCAGATCAAAACAATATGACAAAATCTCCTATACAAAATCAAGAGATTGTTCCAGAAAACAAACTCAACAACCTCAAGAACAAATGCTATTAAGGAAATCCACAATAAAAAAGAGAAAGACAATTCCGGATTACTTTATAGTCTTTCTCCAAGAAAATAAGGATGGTGTGGATTGATGGAAGAAGAACTGATCGATCAACTTTTATCAAGCCATGCAAATGAATAATTCTAAATAGTGGATTGATGTCATGTATAAAAGAGATAAAGTTCATAAATAATAATGACATTTGGAAACTCATCATATTGCTTGAAAGTGCGAAACTCATTGGTTGTAATTAAATATTTAAAATCAATAGGGATTCAAAGGATGATGTAAAGAGATATGAGGCTCGTCTTGTTGCAAATGGCTTTACTCAAAATGAAGGCATTGACATTAAATAGACTTTTTCCCCAGTTACTATGAAAGACTCTTTTAGGACAATTATGGCATTTGTGACACATTTTGATTTTAAGTTACGTTACATGATTTACAAATTAAAGAAATTCATCTATAAATTTAAGCGGTTTCCCGTAATAGTATCAAAAATCTCATCAAATAATTATATCATTTGATTTTGAGATGAATTCAATTGATGATTGTGTATATCACTAGTTCAGTATGAGTAAGAATATTTTTTGGTATTGTATGTCAATGACATACTACTTGCCTACAATGATATAAACTTATAGCACGAAATCAAGAGATTTCTGTTATGAAATTTTGAAATGAAAAATTTTGCTGACATCTCTTTTGTATTAAGGATATAGATACATATTGATCGTTATCGGGGTATTTCTTTTATTAGCATAAAAGACTTATATCGATAAAGTTTTTAAGAGATTTGGGATGCAGAAATGTAAAGCATGTGATACCTCTATTGTTAAGGGAAACAAGTTTAATCTCAATTAATGTCCTAATGATAAACTTAAATAAAGGAAAATACAAAAAAAATCTCTATACTTCAACAGTTGGGAATTTAATGTATACTTAGGTTCACACACATTCTGATATAATAACATTCATTATTGGAATGTTAGGCAGATATTTAATTAACTCTGTGATGAAATTTTGGAAAGAAGTCTTTAGGTTATTCGGTGTCTATAGAGAACAAATGATTACATTATCACATTCATGAAAATCAGACCAATTGAAGATCATTGGATATTCTGATCATGAAATATGATTGTAAAATATTGCTACTAGACTATATATTTTTGATTAATTTGAAAGATCACTTTAGTTATTCTGTGACAATAGCAGTTTTGTACTCCTACAGAAATCTAATGATGTCAAAGTTTATAAATATTAAGTTCCTAGTTGTAAAGGGAATAATTCATAGTGGTTAGGTTTTTATAAAACATATTAGAACAAACTGCATAATCATGGATCCATTTACTAAATGGCTACCAATCAAGGTCTTTTGTTGAACATAATACTCACATGGGTGTTGCATCTTTTGATGATATTTCAGTTTAGTGGGAGTTGGTATTCAGATGTTATCTGTTTTAGACACATATTTTTATTCATGGATATTCAGTTTATTTCAAAAATAAAGTATTCAGTTTAGTTTCACTCTGATGGAAGTTTATGGTTGATTTCATTATATATATAATAAGACAAGATCAGTGGGAAATATGTATGTTTGGATCATATTACATGTAATTTCGATACTACATATCTATACTTGATATATGTCATTTGATTGTGTTGATATACGTGATCATTGATGGGTTTAGTTATGATACTTGTAACGAAGACCACTTTGATCATATATTGATATAATCAATGAACGAGATTGTTCGAAAATGCTTCAGTTATGATAGCAAAAGTTTTGACGTCATATGGATATAAACATTTATAAGATAACATATGTGGCACAAGTGGGAGATTGTAGTGTTTATTAATTTTTCATGTGGGCCTACGTATGTAATTAATTGTGTATAAAGTTATTTTAAAGTTGGGCTCAATTAAAGTGATCTAATAAAAAATTAAATTGTTGGGCTTAGGGTATCTAAATAAAATGTGAATAGGATTATATGTGTAGAGACCAAATTAATTGGGGTTGTATTCGACGATGGGTCAAATACATATGAAAATTATATACGGTGTTATGGTCCCCAATCCATATACAACTTTTCATTATTTGTGTCATTTCATCAACACAATAATACAATAAAAATATATTGAAGAGGAAGATCAAAAATCCACAATCAAGAAAAAGAATTTGAACAATTAAATCGAAAAAGAAGACAATCAAAATTATGAAACAATAAGCGAAATCAAGATCAAGAACTCAAGAATTAAAAGAGCTAATAATCAAGATTCAAGATCTGGTATTAAAGCATCATTTCCAAATAATTAAGGTATGTTCCGCATTATTAATTTTTTTGATGATTTGACATGGAAGATCTTGACAATTAAGCAATTAACTTTTCTAATTTTATAAAGTTTAAAATTTCATAAAATTTAAACATTATCTAGGGGTAAATTTCATCACATGTCACCAATTAAACTTTTAATGAAATTTCACATAGTTCACGAAACTTTATCTCAATTGGAGACATGTCATTTCCTAATTGATGGTGATTTCTTAATGGATCCTTCACGTAACGGTCGAGGCACATCAAATTTCCACAACCCCACATAAAAAAAAAGTGTGTAGATGAAAAAGACGCATTTTACCATTTTAATCTAAACTTTAATATAATACTTGTTTTATCATTTTCATTTCTAGAGTACCGTGTATTTACATGAAATATCAATTATTGTAGTGTTGCCAACTAAGCAATTTTGATTAATTTGGGGATGATAGTTGACAACGTGATGAGATTTGAAATTAAATTGAAGTTCAATGATTAATCGAGATAAATTGAAGTTTAGTGATCTAATTGAATTTTTTTTCTCAAAGTTTAATGATATGGGATGAAATTACCTTTTCTTTAGTGAAAAGGTTTAACTCGTAAACAATTGAGATTATAGGCACCAGCACAAAGTTTTACTTTAGAAGAAAAAAGGAACGCCCTGTACAAATTCAAATCACATTCAAGGGCTCCAGTAGGCATTACCAGTCTCCTCATAAATGTGAATTGCGTTTTATTGTTTCATTTTAATGTGAGTCCTCATAAAAAAATACATAGGTATTTTAAGAATTACCCTTTTAGTGTAATTTACAAAAAATTTCTTTGCGTTGTCCTTCTAGATTGAACCTTCAATTCCTTCGCCCTTCTCTAGTATTTTCAAAGAATAAAAAAATGTGGAGGTTTTATGTGTGTTAGAACAACAATAAAAAATCTTAATTGAATCTAAATGCAAATGCCTATCCATAATAAAGGTTTTGCAACTTGTACACAACCCCCTCACAATGGCCCACGCCCAATAAAAAAATCGCGTGTCCCTCTCTGTGAGGGGGTGCTTGTACATAGAGTTGTCAATAGATTGAATTTTGATCCGAATATAATTTGAATCCGACAAAATTAATGGAAGATGAATTTAGGGCCTCAGTCCGATATCCGATCAAGATCCGAATCTGATAATCCGTTAACTAAATGGATCAAATATGGATATAGGTCAATCCGATTCAATCTGATATAAATAATTGAGTCGGTAAAATATTTTTATAGAATATTATTTGTCACTAAAATAAATAAATGAGAAAATAAAAAAGTAATTAAATTAAAAAAAATTGATTTCAACCAATGTTTTAAAAATTGATCTGAGCATCGACCCGGAAAAGAAAAAAGATCAATGGTCAAAAAGTCGAATCGGAGTCAAATCGACATCGAACTGGATGTCAAATTGAATAAATAAATATATACATAAATGTAAAATATTATAAAAACAATAGTTTTTTTTAATTTTAGTTTACTAATTTAAATTAAATAAATGCCTATATTTTTCTTAATTAAATTTATTATTATAATTTATTTACAACTTCAAAAACTAATAATTAATATGTCATAAATAATTTGATTTGTTAATGAAAATAATGAAATAAAAATATTTAGAATTGAATTCAATTTTACTTTATCTCACATTGAATGTCAATTAAAAACTAGAAGATGATCTATCATTTAAAAAGGAACATCATGATGGTAGAAGTCACTATTGGGCTTGCTAGTAAAAACGGGTGGGCCTCAAGTTAGTTCAAAATTTTTTAAAGAACATAAAATCATTTTATTTGGAAAAATTGGATCTGATTTTTCAGTTTACAACGGTTTATTTGACGATTTTCAAATTTTCATTTAATGTACAATGATTTGATTTCAACATTGATTTTTTTCCCTAATTTTTATTAGTTTCGGATCGGATTATCGGATATCCGATAACATAGCAGATTGGATATCGATTTAACAATCAAATATCCATCGAATTATTGGATCGGATCAAATTGGATAATTTTCTTATCGGATCGGATTGGATATATGCAGATCCGATCCATATGTGATCCATTTATAGCTCTACTTGTATACCATGGTGTCAACTCGATATACAAGTCGTAAAACCCTTATAATAATGAGATATGACTTGAATATGCAAACGTTCAATAATCTAGAAGCAACTTCAGTTAAATCAGGAGATCACCCAAAAAATCTGAATTTTTTTCAATAAAAAAAAAAATCAAAAGGTTCTTCCTTTCTACTCTATTCCATACTTCTTAACATCTTATTATTTCCATTGTTATTTATGGTTGGGAATTTAGGTTTATATGCTTCAATTCTTCTATTAAAATATTAGATATTTATCATGTGTGTATCTGTGTTTTTTTCTTGAATAAATATATGGACCATAGAGAAAATCAAGATTTTGTGAATATGTTTATTAAGATAACTCAATTTTAGTCTCAACTACTAATGATTTGCCCACAAAAAATAAAAAAATTATTATGGCACCGTCACTGATTAAATTCTATATCAAAATTGGGGTTGGACAATACTCTCGAACCGAACTGGATCGAACCGGACCCAAATGGAACTAAACAAAATCGAGCGGTTCTTCTTAAAGTAAATATCCAAATTGGTATTTGAGTCGAGAACTGGCGAGTTTAGTTCGATTCTAGGTTCTAGACCTAGAATCGAATAAGAACCGAATCTCTCTAATTTTATTTTTTTCTAAATGAATTTATTAACTAATTAATTTAGCTCAAACTTAAAATTTGATTTTGCTATTTCTAATTTTCAACCAGCCAAACTTAATCAAATTAAGATAAATTTTACCCAGATCTCTTATTCCGTCGTAATGCCATTTCTGTCGTTCTATTATTGTGAACTGACTATCTTCATCTTCTTGTGATTTTAACAGTCAAATTTATGAAGAACTCAACAAAGAAAGCGCAAAAGATATCACCAGATTGAACTATATTATTTTGTAAGAGTTAAAATTGAACACGTCATAGTCGAACTAACGTAGCGTTGTTGTAAATATAAAAAAAAATTAATTATTGTACGGAACTCGAGAACCGAATAGAACCGAACCGAATGGAATCGAACCCGAACGGTTCCATAATTAAATTTGGACTCGATGATTCCACTTACTAAATACTCGAAAATTTTAATCCGATTCGATTTTCTTAAGAACCGAACCGAACATGATCATGTACAACCCTAATCAAAATAAACTATTTCCATATATTAATGGTACATGCGTGGAACACACGTGACAGGTTCCATCCAATTAATCTTATCATTGTCAATAATAAATTATAACTCTTATAATTTATACGGTTTTTATTTTGAAGACGTTGAAGTGACTTAATTGAACACAAATCGTTTAAGCCACATTAAAATATTTATTATCATTCTTCTACTCATTTTTAATTACATATTTTTTAGTAAAATAATATTTTTTATCAGATAAATAATTTTTCCTTCTTTTTCAATCAAACATTTTCCATCAATCTACTATTTCAAAATACATTTTTCGAAAATAGTGCGACTCAAATACACCAATTAGTCAATCCAATCAACTTTTAAACCGTTGAGACATTGTACTCTTAGTCTAATTGATATTACTGGATCTATATAAACAATAATTATACCCTTGATGTATCATTCTCACATATCATCCACTAAGATCATGGAGAATATTAGGAACAAGGTAAAATGACCAAAATTTTGTTTCATCAAATATACACAAATCCTCAAATTTCATTGTCCTTCGGACATTTTTATTAGATCATATCACAATATTAATGCAACAATCAATATCAAATTACCGAATTCAATTTTAACTGTTCACTAAAAAAATCATTTGATGTCATGACCTTGCATATTAAGGGGGGTATATTCAATTGAGACTTTTGGAAATTTCGATGGATTTTTTTTAAGTGATGAATTATGTGGATTTTTTTAGAGATTTGTATGGAATTAGTGGAAATCTTTTATAGACTTTTGTAAAATTCAATTTTTTTTTTGAAACTTTCATTTAAAATAGAATTTATATGAATCTAGTGCAATATTGTAAAATTATCACATATGAGATAGTGGTTCTCACAATTTTCTCTCTCCCATTTAATAAAAAAATATTTTAAAAGAATAAAAATTTAAGATCTTAATTAAATAATTAATAATTATGCACATAAAAAATAAATTTAATATTCAGTATTATTAATATAATATACCGTTAAAAAATAAACAAAAATATATATATTTTTGTTTATTTTTNTAAGAATACAATTTAATTATTTCACATAAAATAGAAATAAACAAGAAGAAAGAGTAAAAGAGAAATAGAATTTAATATAATCAATAGACACAAATAAATTTTAATCATAATGTTAATGTTGGAAAAGGAAAGAGAAATATTGAGAAATACTTTTAGAGAGTTTTCAAAAGTCTACATTGAATACCTTAAACTTTTTAAATCCAAAAATGTCATTAAAAGTCTCAATTGAATACACTCTCCTAAGTCTGTGTTTGACAACCATTAAAATAAATTTTTTGATAAAAAAAACAACAGATTTTTGGAATATTGGTTTTTTGGAAAATATGTAATTAAAAAGTAGAAAAAAAATTAAATTTACATGTAAAATATTTTATTGTAATTTTGAGTAGAAAAAAAAAAAGTTTTATTTTAATGGTAGTCAAACAAATCTTAAATAATTTGCGGATAAGCTTAAACTGTGGATCGTTAAATGCTTGTGAAGAAAGTTGACAATAATTATGAATGATTTGATATCCAACGGCCAGGTTCGTTGGTCGTTGCTTTATTATTAGAGATTAATTTTCTATAATATTCTTCCATTAATTTAAGCTTAATCCATTCCTGATTTTTCAATCTGATAGTGACAAGACCTGTGGAAGATTTATGAGCAGAAGTCTAACATTTATTAGACACGTAACTTTTATCCCGTTTGATTTGAATAAAAATTAGATTTGTCAGTAGAATTTGATAAAAATATTAAAATATTTGATTGAAAAAATATATAAATTCTATGAAATGTGTTGTCAAAAATGAATTTAAGAAAAAATAAATTTAAAAAAATAATAATATTATCTAACACTGGTGATGTTAAAAACTAATTTAGGTGTTGACGTATCATATGTCATATTAATTGGATTATAATTATTTATATTTAATTGAATATATAATTTAAAATCACTAGTATTGTTATTTAAACTGATGTTAAATATCAGCAATTTTAAACAATATTAAACTTTAAGAAATGGGTGCCAAACCCATATTGTTTTATAAAATTCACAATATTTATCAATTTATTATGAGCTTCTATTAAAATCTACTAAAACTTTATTAAAAACTTGGTCAAACAATCCTTGAATTTATAAGTGTAGATTAATTTTTTTGGACAGAACTTATCGCTGCCTTGAGGTAGTATTTTTGCACAAGAGTTCCATATTGACTTGACGTGGTTCTTTGGATTAGTATGTTTAGACTATGTTTGGTTCATTTGAAAAGATTGATTTTAATTTAAGTCAATAATTAATTATTCTCAACTTTTTAATCATACATTTTATTAATTTTTATTAAAATTAACTAAAAAACTGATTTTTATTTAAACCAAAAAGGAACATAATACATTACAGTTTGTAATATCTACTATTATGGAATTGATCTCCTGTCCACGGTGGGTAGAATAAGACTGTCCACCTGCTGATGTGACAGAGAACCCAACGTTGGGTTCTCTCCAAATATGAGGTTGGATTCTTTTCGAGTAGATAAAATAAGACTTTCCATCGTGGACAAATGAACAAAACTTATCATTTACTCTTTAGAACGGCAAAAGTCTAACATCATTTATTAGACACGAAGATGGTCCTCTGCTAAAAAGTGCTCCTCTGCTAAAAAGTTATCAACTTTTGACTTCACACACTTTTATCCTGTTTGATTTGGATAAAAAATAAATTTGTGAGTAAATTTTGATAAAAATATTAAAATATTTGGTTAAATTATTAATAAAAATTGTAAATTTCATTAAGTGATTGTTTGGTAAAGATTAAAATTCAATTAAAATTGAAAATATAATCGTTATTTGATCTCAATCGTTTAATTAAAGTCAACAATAACGGCTAGTTTTTACTTTTAATCTGATTTTAATTTCTACTAACCCGCTATAAATATGGTTAAAGTAATCTATCTATATATGGTACAATTATAATGATAATATAATCGTAATTTTCGACGATCTCCGTAATCTTATTCAATCTTATTGACATCCCCCTTCAAATTGCTCAAATTGATGTTGGTAAAAGTATTAATTTGCAAACATGAGCTGGTGATATTGACAATATTTGTGCCTACGAAGTAGANCATATCACACGTCTTATTAATTGGATAATAATTACTTATATTTAATTAAACATATGATTTAATATAACATTAAACTTTAAGAAATGGGGCCAAACCCATATATTTTATAAAATTCACAATTTTTATGAATTTTTTTTATCAACTTTTATTAAAATCTGCTAAAATTTTATATAAAAAAAACTTTATCAAATGACCCTTGAATTTATAAGAGTGTTATACTATTACACTTAATACGTAATTTTTCGAGGCGAAACACATCGCTGCTTCACTAAGAGATTGTAGTATTTTTGTTAAAATTTTGGTGTGTTCCGAATTCCTTGTTAAAGTTATTGAAGGATTCTAATTGAAGTACACGTCAAGAAGAATTTCAATTTGGAATATTTTTTGAATTTTATTCAAGTTGAGATTCTATTTGGAAGTCATGTTGGGAGTTGAAATTTGTATTGGACTTGAAGATAATTATGGATCGGGACGACCGCATTTTAGCTAGTCTACATCTAGCTGGCCACCAAGCAACACCTGTAGGTTTTCTCTAGAGACTTGGTCGCTTGCCTATCGCTCGCTCGCCTGTCCCTATCTTATCGCTCGAGCGACAAGGTTATTCGACACATGCCCCTTTTTGGGTTTTAACACGTTTTTGACATTTTACTTCAATTACAACTCATCTATTAAGGTTTAGACGTGTCTCTATATGTTCTCTATAAATATTAGACTATTTTCTACAATTTTATAGTGTAAGAAAAGTAATTACTAGCTTTTAGGATCATTGTAATATTTCTCCATCTCTTAATTCCTCTACCATATTTTCTCGTCTTCTTTCATTCTTTTACTTGTGATCAAATATTTCATTATTGTGCTATATAAGTTCAACATCTCAATCTGGTGGTTGGTTTCATATCATGTGATATCGAGCAATACGTGATTCTTGAATTCCGAATAATTAGTATTAGAGATTTTGAGCATAATTAACACAATAAATGATATCAGAGCGTAGGTTCAACAGTTCTGCAACAGCGCATGATTTGATTTGTTTGAGGTTTTTGTTCGTAATTGCTTCCATGAAGAATGACATTTCACTTTTGGATCGGAGCACTAGATTTTTGCTATGGCGGGTTAAGATGCGTACAGTACTCACACAGCACGATTTGAATGATGCGTTGTTGGGAGTTGACAAGATGCCCGCTACTTTGACCACAAAGGAGAAATTACGAAAGGATAAGAAGTCAGTTTCTCACATTTATCTTCATCTATCGAATATCATTCTTCAGAACATTTTGAAAAAGGGTTCAACAGCTACTTTATGGTTGACGTTGGAGCAATTGTGCATGAATAAAAATCTGACAAGCAAATTGCATCTCAAGCAACATTTATACTCTCATCGAATAGTAGAAGGAGGATCATTGAAAGATCATCTAACTGTATTTAAAAAGATAGTCCCTGATTTGGAAACTTTGGAAATAAAGTATAATGAAGAAGATTTGGTCTTGATCCTATTGTATTCGTTGTCCGCTTCGTTTTATTCATTTAGAGACACAATTTTGTATAATTGTGATACTCTTACCATAGAGGAGGTGTATGATACTTTATTTTCAAGAGAGAATATATTAGAGATTTTGGGCATAATTAACACAATTTGCCCCGCCCCGCCCCAATGAAGTAGATTTGGTCTTGATCCTATTGTATTCGTTGTCCGCTGCGTTTTTTTCATTTAGAGACACAATTTTGTATAATTGTGATACTCTTACCATAGAGGAGGTGTATGATACTTTATTTTCAAGAGAGAATATATTAGAGATTTTGAGCATAATTAACACAATTTGCCCCGCCCCGCCCCTCCCCTAATGGGGCGAAAAAACCCCACCCCAACGGGGTGGTGGCGCAAGGAATGGGACGACTCCTCATCGCAGGTTGCGGGGAGGTAAACGGGGCAAATTGTTGCCCTGCCCCATCTAAGGCAGGGTGGGACAGGGCAAGGGGCGAGGGATTACCTCGGCGGGGTGGGGTGGGGCGAGGGTGCCCCGCCTCGAACCCCGCTCCACTGTCATCCCTAATTTGATGTCTGAAGTCAGAGATGGAGAATGTCTTGTTGTTCATGGTGGTTCTGAAATGGACATATCGAAATTTAAGTTCAGTAATTAGATTTGTAACTTCTGGAAGAAGAAATGACACATGAAGAAAGATTGCAGAATAAAAAAAGGCTGACAGCAAGTCGATATGGAAACCAATAAGAGATTTCAGGTGAAGCAGACATCGCATAGAACATTGTAAGTGAGGGAGATCTTTTGGCTATTTCTGACATCGAGTCTAAACCAGAGGCAGATTAGATTCTGAATATAGTGTGTGTGTTTCATATGCGTCCTAATAAAGATTTGTTTACTACATATTAAACCGTTTCCAAATGTGTCGTGGTTATAGGAAACAACACATCTTTTTGGGTTGCTAGAATTGGTACAGTAAGATTGAAGCTATTGGATGGAACAACTAGAATACTTGACCAAGTTCGACATGTTCCGAATTTGAAGAAAAATCTCATCTCGTTATCTGTTGTTGATTCAAAGGATTATGAGTTCTTTGGTGGTGGTAGATGTGGATGTGTAGTTTTGAAGGTTTGTAAGGGTGTCCAGATTGTTTGAAGGACATAAAAAGTCTCAGTTATATATCTTGTAGGGTTGAATAGAATCTTGAAGAGTCAATTAGCACATGTTCAGTACTGTGGTGGACATTCAATTTGATACAATACCTTTAAGAGCTCGTAAATGGTCGGATTTGAAAAATATAGCTCAGTGGAGTTCTGGAGATATGGATAATGTCGCTTTTCCATCATTACCTGCAGTGCCATTATATTCTACTGCTGGGGACGGACCTAGTGGAAAAAGGTATGTGAATGCTGATTTTGTTGAGCATGCTTCAGCATAGTAGAATGTATACAATCTAACATTGGGCTTTCTTTAAAAGCAATTGAGTTTGATTATGCTTTGGGGTGTGTTACAGTCCAATTCGGTGAATATTGAAATCATTATGATTTTTTGGAAATTTGAGGTAATTATATAGAGTAGTGGTTAGATTCAATGGAAGATGTAGAGTATTTTGTGCTTGGTTGGAGAAATCAATTTTTGTTATTGTTGAAGAGTCAGTTCATTCGATGGAAGAGGTAGAGTATTTCTTCTCTACGTGGAAAATTTTTTGGAGCTTTATTCATTGTAGATGAATTCATGTCAAAGTAGAGAATGTTAGAATTTGAGTGTGACCAGAATTTCTTGTTGAAGTAATTGAAGAATTCTAATTGAAGTGGACGTCAAGAGAAATTCAGTTGTAATATTTTTGGAGTCTTATTCAAGTTGAAATTCTATTTGGAAGTTCTATTGGGAGTTGAAATTTGTATTAGATTTAAAAATGTTGAAATTATAGACTGGAACAAAAAGTGGCTGCATTTTCGTTAACTGATCCCTCGAGCAACACCTGCAAGTTTTCTCCTGAAACTTGGCCACTCGCCTGTCACCTACCTGGCGCTCGAGCAACAAACCTGTCGCTAGCTTATCGCTCGAGCGACATGATTATCTGGTCCAAATCCTTTTTGAATTTTAACACGTTTTTGACATTCTATTTCAATCACAACTCATCTATTAGGGTTTGGACGTCACCCGACATGTTCCCTATAAATATTAGGCTCTTTTATACAATTTTATAATGTGAGAAAATTGATTACTAACTTTTAGGATCATTATAATATTTATCCATTTTCATTATTTGTAGTACAATAAAATTTCTTAATTCATCTGCCATATTTTCTTGTATTCTTTTATTATTTTGCTTGTGATCAAATACTTCATTAATGTATCATATAATTTCAATATCTCAATCTGGTGGTTGATTTCATATCAAGTAGTAGCGAGTAATATGTGATCCTTGAATTCCCAACAATTGATACCAGAGATTTTGAGCGTAATTAACATAATAATTTTTGCACAAAAGTCTCATATTGACTTAGACGTGGTTCTTAACTTTATTTGGACTACTATGCTTAGCCTATGTTTGGTTCAGTTGAAAAAGTTAATTTTAATTTAAGTCAAAGTATATAATTAATTTTAATTACACATTTCATTGAATCGACATTTTTTCAACTATATATATCAACTTTTATCAAAATATACTAAAAATCATATTTTTATCCAAACAATCAAAAAGAGCTCAATATGTTTACTTTTTGACATGAAACAACACTCAATAACTCATTACATTTTGTAATATCTACTATTTTCTTTTACTTTTTCAAACGCTAAAAGTTTATTGTGCTAGTATGAAATCACTACTATATTAAAAGAGAGGATGGCCAAGCCACTGTTCATTTTTGCACCCTCTATTTCACACTTAAACTGGTTGTTCACTGTTCATTATCTGATTTGCCAATGACTAATTGATATTTGAGCTGTGATTTTTCTATTGATAGCTACAATTATTGACTGTGTTTCTTCTCAATTTTAACTAAATCGACCTTGAAAAATATCTGATTTTTACTCATCCTTTACTTTTCCTCATCCTTGGATAAATATCTTCTTCTTCCATGAATATTTTTATTGGAGAACCAAATGTATTTCACTCCGATGCAGTAAAATAGTAAACTTTCTCCACATCTGTATTATTAGTAATTCGTCGTCTTCGACTTGAATTTGTCGTGTGTGAACTCTTCAAATAACGCAACGAAACCCGAGGTTCTCGCGCAATACAGAGTTAGAGAGCTTATACTCAACATCACTGTAAGTTCTTATATAATAAATTAAGTTTGCTATAACAATATTC
>CAIGRB010130184.1:0-17615 GCA_903798255.1 Fraxinus quadrangulata
TCGATAATATCCCTAAATCAATCAATTGGTGATCAAATAATCGAAGTATTAAACATACAATAAATAATTAACACATGATCAAGTTGTATGAAATCAAATGAATTAAATAAACATTAAACCTAAAGTACATAGCCAATCACAATTGCGGAATTAAATGACAAAAGAATGAAAAGCATCATTGGGTCCAATACAATGAATAAAAAAATTTAATCCAAGTAATTGTTGTTCGTTGGCACCCAAATTCCATCAATGATCTTCAAGTCTTCCTTGATTTGTTGCAAAGCAATGGATTTTCCAAGAATAATTCCCAGTTCTCACTATTCACCAATTGACCTGATATCAAACTTTATAAACCCAAAGCCTCAGACATAGTGTTCATGAGGCGAAGTGTTCATTTGAAAAATAAATACATCATCAACATATAATAAATGACCCCCTAGATTTTCAAAAAAGATTTTTTTTTTTTAATGAAAAATCAAAATAGATGACCTAACTCAGTTCATTCCCATTTCACAACTCGGCAGTTCCTTCCCAGTTCTCACACCGGCTGCTGTAGTGTGTTATCTCTCTCTCTCTCCCACTTCGCCATCTCCGATTCTCCACTCTGAAGTCTGCACTTTGCTTTTTGAGTAGTTGAGTTCATCCATTGCTCTCATCTACTGTCTGCACATGCCAACTGTCTCCCGCTGTCGCCAGAACTCTGAGGTCTGCACTTTGCCATCTCTCTATAGTGGCGCCACTGTCGTCTTTGAGAAGTTATGTTACATACATTGACATTTGATTTAAGTTGTTGTCTTCCACTTTTAGTGTCCGCAGTGTTACTATGTTAATGTTTTCTTACAGTTTTTTGAATTTTGATTCAGGGATTATTCATTCCTGCAATTAATTGTGTTTTCTAATTTAGGATTTTTCGATTTAGGGATTTCTAATTTAGGAATTTAGTGCTTTATGATTTAGAGAAATTGATCTTGTTAAATTTGGTTGATACAAGAATATGAAACTGCTTCCTCTGTCTGTATTGTTTGAAACTGCTTCCAGTTGTAGTGTATGTATTGTTTGAATTTTGGTTAGTACGAGAATATGAAACTGATTCATTTTTGAGATTTCTAAAGTTGTTGATTCTTTGTTTGTATCAGACAAATACTTATAAACGTAATGGTTGAATGTCAATTTGATTGCATATATTGAGAACGATGTATCTCACAAGATTCAAAATGATGCAATTATGGAATGTTATCAAAGTATGAGAACGCGTAGAGAACAGTTGTAATAAGATATCTATTGCTTTAGTTTTTTTGCCACTCTTTTGAAAGTTTGATTATGCCCCATAACCCAAAATGTCCGTGTCCACCTCTGATGAGAATGTGCCATGACTCCTAGTGGTCATGGATTGAAGAACCTTAAGCCCGGCCATAGGCCAAAGCCACCTATCCAATGGCCTAGGGCCTCAAATTTTGAGGGGGCCAAGAAAAACCTTCGTCTAGTAAAAAAAATCAAAATATGATAATCAGGTCTTGACTGTAGATTTTCTGCTCAATGCCTCAATCTGCTGCTCTTTGGTTGGTAAAAATCTCAAACTCTTCCATTTGTGTATTGGATTTTGATGGTATCATCCTTTTTGCTATTTTATTTCTTTTTTGGGGGTTCAAGATTTTCTTTTTTTTGCTTCTTTTTTTTAGTCGTTTCTATTTTATCTGTCTGCCTTTCTCTAGCCCTTTTCTTAGATGGGTTTAATCTCTGAGGCGGTTGACAGAGGTGTCAAAGCTTTGAGAGAGATTAGTCACTCTACCCATGCCTAGAAGGTTTGATATTGGGATTTTTGATTAATTTGTTAGTGGTGTCCTACAAAATGCTAGTGTCTACGTGAAAAAGGTGGAGGAAAAAATCGCTACAAGAAATATTTGTTACTAAAAAAATTTATTTTTTGTAACAATTTGTTGCAACAAGGAGTATTTGTTGCTAAAAATTCTATAGATGAAGGAAAAAATAGCTAGAAGAAAAACTATTTCTTGCAACGGACAAAAAAACGTTGTCTTAGGTCTTTCGCAATGCTCACTCATATGTTGTAGGCTCTAACGTTGTCTTAGATTAGAAGGATACGGCGAGCAATGCATGTTTCAAATGGCCTCAAACGTATGTTATTAAGTTTTTGCGACATACTTCGTCCGTTACTTTTATTATATTTTTCAACACTCTTTGCTTGTTATCTTAACTTTTTTTTTTTTTGGCAACGTTCTTTATTTTTTTGCAACAAGTGTGTTATTCTTTTCATATGGCTAAAGATTACATTTTAATTAATTTTGATCAAGAGAAAAAATTTATAGTACAAGCTTTATAAAATTTCTAGAAAAAAATTATCTCCAACAAAAAATTAAAAAAATCATTAGACGACTAAACTTTCAATCACATAATAACTTACAAAAAGAACTACTAAATCGAACCAATCCATAATGAAAAATAGATGTCTCAATACTTAAGCAAATAAATAAACAAATCATAATTTATATATTATCAGCAAGCCATCGATAACATGTTGAATATTGTTGCTTGTTCAGATTGTTGTGAAAATGTGGCAACTTAACCCAATATGAACTTATGTAAAATATATTAAAATATTTCCGATGGTAAAATTTCGTTGCTAATAAGAAAAAAATTTAAAAACATATTAATAGCCTGTTAGAGCCCTATTTTTTGATAAAATGTATTTTGAAATAGTGATTTGATTGAGAATATGTGGTTTAAAAATAAGAAATTTTTTTGAATTTATGTGTAATATTATTCTATTAAAAAATGTGTGGTTGAAAATAAGAGAGAAAAATATATTTTAAAAATAATAATTACCAAACAAGGGTTTAGCAAAAGTCTAATTTTTATTCTGCCTATACACTAGACAAACAGATCTTTTTGATGTCATATGACTTTAGTAAAGATGTCATTTATACAAATTTGTTATTAGATTTCTTTGTTATGCTTTAACTTTTTTGAAGAATTCGTAAGGCATCATTATACAAATATGAGGGTGGTAAATTCTATGCTATGAAATCGAAAAAGTTTACAAAGATAATAAACTAGCAAATGTAGCTAAATTAAGTTTATTAGTTCTAACATTAATACAAAGCTAATAAACTAGCATAATTTTTTTTTATACTTGTAGCAATTATAATTTGGAATAGGTTATGCCGAAAGTGAACAAGTTTTGTGCACGATGTTTACTAATTCAGAAATCATTTGGCAAAAAAAAGTTTACACCTTCAATACTATGTTCACTATGGTGGTTGAAGTCTTACACCTTTTTCTCTAATCTAATTAATTTTGTTGTTACTATTATTAGGTAAAAAACTACGGGGTTATCCAAGTTTTACTATTAGCTCATCGAGTTCATTGCAGGGAATATTTTTAGATCAGGACTATATGGCAAATAAATGCAACCAGATGATGTATCAACTCCATGATATTAATGATCCAGATAAGGTAAATGTGTATCCATGTGTTGAGCTTTCTTTCTTTCTTTCTTCGTGTGGACTACTAATGAAAATAATTCACGGATTCCTATTCGCTTTACAGGTAATTGTCAAGATGAAAGTTGATACTGGGTCCAAAAGCTGTAGTTGTAGCTTTTGAAGCCAAGAGAGCTCAAGCACAGTGGGTTGTTTTGGATAAGTAGGATATGTTTATATATAAATTCTAATTTATGTGTAGGTTACATATTTTTTTTCCTTAGCTAGAAGAAAGGTATTCTATTTGCGGAAGATAGTCTCTTCAATAGTTGGATCGATTCTTGTAATCGAGTTTTATTTATGATGTTTTGAATTTTAGAATGTAGGAATTAAATGGATATATTTGCAATTTTATGTATATTTTTAGTTAGTTTTACATTAAAATTTGAACTTTAGTATTTTTAATTTTATTTTTATATAACTCTAATTAATGTGTAGGTTACATATTTTTTTCTTTAGTGGGAAGAAAGGTATTCCATTTG
Organism: Fraxinus quadrangulata; assembly: GCA_903798255.1. Classification (NCBI taxonomy): domain Eukaryota; kingdom Viridiplantae; phylum Streptophyta; class Magnoliopsida; order Lamiales; family Oleaceae; genus Fraxinus; species Fraxinus quadrangulata. Next base: position 3,980 of record CAIGRB010130184.1, read on the forward strand.
TGGAAGATAGGTCTTCATTCATTGGACCGATTCAATTTGGCAACATTTATATACCGTTGCACAAATGATGACGCATCAAACTCTCGGTGTTGCAAAATTAATTACAAACATCCCTTGTTACATAATAAATTGTACTACAAATGTTGAATAAATTAAAATATATTATGCGACATGTTGAATGCATTGTAAATCATATTTTGCGACAAACATGATTTGTTATTAATGATATATCACCACGAGTATGTGCTGTTGCAAATTAGAATAAGTAACAAAAGTTATACTTTGAAAATAGGGTAATTAGCACGTAACGTCTCCACCTTTCATTGTTATTGTGGAAAACATCCTTATCTTTCATATTTTGACATTTTCATCCTTATTTCCACATTTCATTGCTCAAAAGGTCAGTTTCATCTATTTTCTTAATTAAAAATTGTGAAATAACGAATATACACTTATTTTAAATAAAACAAAAACAAAAGGAAAAAAAATAATTGCAACCATATTGCCAATTTTTTAAAATGTGCAAATGAGTTCCAAATAAATTATTAAAATGGCAATTAGTACATAATGCCGCTATATTTCATCGTTATTGCGAAAAACGTCCATATCTTTCATTTTTCTTTTGGTATTTTCACCCTTAATTACACATTTAATTATGCAAACAATCATTTCTACTCATTTTTATCCAATTTCTCAATAAAGAACTTTGAAATAATGAATATATTCTCCTATTTAAATAAAAAAAATTTGTTTCTAATTCTTTAATAATTTATTTGGTACTCGTTTATACTTTTGAACTTTTAAATAATTTTAATTGGGACTCCTTTGCACTTTTTAAAAAATTTAAATTTGTTTAATAATTTATTGAAGACTCGTTTGCACTTTTTTAAAAAATTGGGACTATGGTTATAATTAATTCTTTAGTTTTTATATTTAAATATGAGGGTATATTCGTGATTTCACAACTTTTTATTGGGAAATTAAATGAAAATGGATAGATATGATAATTTGCGTAATTAAATATATAATTAAGGGTGAAAATGTCAAAAAAAAAATGTATGGACTTTTTGCAATAATAGTGAAAAATATGGACATTTTGTGCTAATGACCTTTTTAATAAATTATTTGGGATTTATTTGCGCTTTTCAAAAACTAATTGGGACTATATTTGTAATTAATTTTTTTCTTTTTTCTTTTGTTTTATTTAAAGAGAATTGTATATTCGTTATTTCACAATTTTTAATTGAGAAAATTGATGAAAATGACATTTTGCGTAATGAAATGTGAAAATAAAGGTAAATATGCCAAAAATGAAAGGTAAACACGTTTTCCACAATAACAATGTAAGGTGGGGACGTTATGTGTTAATTACCCTTTAAAATAACATCCGCAACAAAAAAAAAAAAATTTGCAAAAACTTTATTGAAATAATTGTTGCGACAAACTAACTTTTCACCCTTCTCATTTTTGGCGATAAATATCTTGTTGCTATTCGTTCTTTTCAAGTCAAATAAATAATGTTGCGAATTTATTAATGCAATGAATAAGTGAAAGTTTTCGCAAATTACATTTTGTAACTCATATAACAAGACAATGCCCACAACATGCATCTTGTTGTCGCTAAATGACTTTTGCAACGAAATCTCAATTTTTGCGACAATATTGTTTTGAAGCAAAATCGATTATTTTTTATAGTGACATACTCATTTTTTGTTGAAATAATTTTTCGTTGAGTTATATAATCAAAAGAAGATGCATTTTTCGTTAAATCTGAGTACACTGCAATGATTAAGTGCAACTCCGAAGTTTCAGTATCATCACATGCTATAACTATCTCATTTGGTAAGTTGATGATATCATCCTCTATATAATGTTGTGTTTCATTACCACTTTTGATAAAGTATTGTGCAAATCGATTGTCCAATATTATTTTTAATATGTAATATTAAGTTTGTAAAAATTTAACTGTATAAGTAATATTTTAATAAATTTTGTATAATAATATTAATGGATGTGATAAAATATGCCAATTCAAGTTAATTTTTAATTGTATGTAATAATGTTTTAATTAATTGTGCACTAATAATTAGTAATAATTGTGTTTAGTGGAATTTATTTGACTTAATTTTTTAAATCAATATCAATTATTAATTATTTTATTTAGAAGAAATAAATTGAATCATTTGGTATTCCGTAGTTAACTTTTGGTATTATGTAGTGAATTTTATATATGTAGTATTGTTATACTTTCTTTTAATTGTATGGAGTCTTGTTTATATTAAGTGCCTGTTTGTTGCCCATTTTGCACTCCTATTTTAAAAAAACAAAATAAAATGAGAACGTTACCAGTCCAATCCAGTGACAATGCACGTGACATGTTATTGTACACAAAGAGCTTCTTACACCCCCAATCCCTTTACTACCCTCTACAGTGAGCACTCCAACTACAATGGGCTGATGAATGCAAATGGGAGTATTTCGGGAAAGTTAAAATTTGCACTAATCAATTCATAATGCATGTGAGCATGTGGGACCCTACGTTGGTAGAAAGAATGTATTTTTTTGGGTGAAAATGGGAATCAGAGCTAAATTTATTTAAATAAAATTTTATTTAAAAGCTCGTTTTCCATGTTTAAAGTATTTTCAAAACTTTCATCGAAAATACTTAAAATGAAAAAAAAAATTACATTTTTGAGTTTTATATTATAAATTTAACCTTGTTTTCGAAAATACATTTTTAAAAAATATTAAAGCAAACACGTTTTCGGTGTTTTGAATGAAAATTGTTTGAAAATAGCAAACCAAAAGCACCCTTAAAGTCTACTTGGGAGTTTTGGATATGGTATGGTTTTTTTTTTAATATCAATTTTGGACGTTTACGAGGAATTGATTTTGGATATTTTTTTTGTAACTATTCTTTATAGAGTCCAACATATACCTGAAAGAGGGATGTTATTCTTACTCGGGGTTTGACAACCTTCCTGACCGGCCCCTCACAATAATAGATTTTCTCTACCTGAAAATTTATTATTCAGCAATTCTAAAAATAGGTAGGTGTGTATAATAAAGTATAAACAATATGGAATAAATTTGTAGGTAACTTAGTGATGTTTTCAATTTATAATTTTATGAACGAATTTTTTTACTCATAAGTGATATTTAATTGATACATAATGTTTTTTTTGCAAATATATTAATTTTTCAGTGAATCATAATTAAAATTTTAATTTATTTGTATTTTTACTTATAAGTATATCTTACAATTTTAAGTTTGTTTTGCACTTATAAGTAATTCTTTTTGCTTAGAAGTAAATTTTTTTAATTGTTGATTTTTATTTATAAGCAATTATTTTGCATTTAATTAAAATTTTTGCTTGCAAAACAATTGTCTAGAATGGTTAAAATTGGAAAAGATAAATTGAAAAAATAAATAAAATCACCGATTTAATAGATTGAGAAATACAATCCAAATTACGCTACATTGAAAATTAATGCCCCAATGAAACTAACAAGCACTATTTTCTAAACATCTCATAAAAGTTGTCATCCAAAAAACAATAAAAATAGGTGGAAAAAACTTCCAAGCAACCCTTAAAAAATAAAAACCAAATCATCTTCTTCACTCACCCGCTCATCCACACATCCCTTGTCTTCTTCAAGGGGCGTGAGAGAAATGGCCATTGAATTCACAGTTAGGAAGGGGATGTATCATCCTCCTTAATTCGTGTGTGCGGGGATGGGGAATCATCCCCTTATTAATTGGGAATTCGAACGAGACATGTTCTTAAGAAGGCGGCGGTGGCATGAAGGAGCGACATGGCACCAGCACGGATGGGGTGAAGAAGATGATAGGTTTTTTTTCTTAATTATGTAGTTATTTTTAAGCTTAGATCTATACAATTAGAATAATTTAATTTAGTAGTCGAGATCTTTTGTCAAATATATTTGTCAAAAATAATGGTCCGTTGAACTTTCCCTCCAACATTTGTTAACAGATGCTTCTAGTTTTAATAAATCTTTTTTTTTTTTTAATATCTAAGTAAAAAAAACAAGTTTAACTTGTATTTGGATTTCCTTATAATCTTCTTATAATTATAAATTTATAATGAAATAAGTAATGATTACCACAAAAAGTATGAATAATAAGTAGTGATAGTGATTTTTTGCTTAAAATTAAAGTGTGAATTTGATTTAAAATAAAACTATAAGCAAATTATAATATTTTCCAAACATTTATAACTTTTAATTAATTAAGACTTATACTTTAAAATTTACTTATTTGATAATCAGTAAAAAATTTTTTTTCCTTTTTGTACGCAAGTAATTTTACTTAAATAGAAACTTTTTAAGCTTCTAGTCTAATGGGCTCATACCTCGACAAAAAAGTCAAACAAAAGTATACTTCCATTTTTCTCTTTGCTTGTAGTGAGTAAGGATAAAATCACTTAACAAAAGAAAAATGAAATTAATGTTCAGTAGTATAAGTAATACAATTTATATAGTACGAGAAATTGGAAGACCTAACTTGAAAGCGTGTTTTAAATGGGAAAAACGACACAATTATAGGAAATTAATACGCTGTAAAAACTCAAAACACACGTCTCCTTCCTCTCTACCCTTAAGCATGCCCGTTCATCACTTTGTGTTCTCTTTCCCATTTCCCTATTGGGTTTCCTCAGGCAAGACAAAAGTAAAGTGAGGGTCAGTTGATCAAGTTGGATTTGATTTTGATTTAGTTGAGTTGATCTTGACCAAATCGAGACAATTATAATAGTTTAAAAAGAACGGACAATTCACCACCAAGAGTATCCAAGGCATTTTACATGTAAAAAAATATTAAAATTTATGATTCATTCCTCTATGAGGAAACCCCATTTTGAAGATTCTTCTTCTTATATTGGTAGTTGGTAAAATGAATAGGGCATCAAATTTCAGTTTTGACTATATTATTTATCAAAATCAATTTTTTAATATCCATATAGATTCCTTGTTCTTTACTTATCTATCGTCAAAAGTAATTTACCAAACTATCTATTTTGAGTTATCTTCTAATGTTAAATCAAATTCTATTCTATTCTATTCTATTCTCTCCCTCTATGTGTATATACTAACTTGTTTACTTAATTTAAATTAGAAACGTTAACATCCAAATTCAATAAGATCCAAAAATCAACAAATCTCAACTCCTCTCCCTTCAACGAGTATATTACATGCAAGCTTGAACAATTACATTAGACTGAACTGAACGTATCTCCGACGAAGGTGTTACAGTCGCGTGCACTTTGATGCTCAAGTAAGAAGGTGGAATATATTGGGTGTGAAAGAGACACGGTGGACGGAAAAATATAGGTGGCGGATTGAAATTAAGCTTACTGTGTGTTCAAAGCTTTTCCAAAAACTTACATCTAAAGAAGGGATGACAAAGTATTTATACGAGGGAGCGAATAAAAGAGACCCCTTTGAGTAAACAGAAGATTGAGACAAGTTCACCAGCTACTTTCCCAATTGGGGCTATGACCAAGTGCTGCAATGCATCAGGGCGTGGCATCCTAAGTACGATATCAATTTTGTTTTTTTGGAGGAGTTGTGATCAAGCCTGAAGTTGGTCCAGTTGAATAGGGCTTGTAGATTTTTGCTTTAATATTTTGGGATTTTTTGGGCCTCAGCCAATTATCAATTAAATGTCTCTTTCTAGAATATAGGGAAGTTGCTCTTAATGGCTAAAATACTCAATGTAATATAAGGGTTTTTATTTTGTGCGGGCTCTTCTCTTGTGAGGGAATTGTTATCCGAGATGTGAACCCCTAATGTACAAATAGCGAAACTCGTAATATAAATAGTTTAAATAGTGAAGCATTAAACTTGCAATTTCATTAAATGCAATCATACTAAATCACAAATTTTGACTCTTCAAATATAAAGTCAATCTCACTTTCTATTTTAGAAAGTTAAAATAAAGAGGTTCGTGGAACATACTTTCAAAATTTCGCTCTTTAAAATAAATAGTAACTTACTTAATTTTATTTATTTATTTATTTTGAAGATGTTCTTATAACTTTGAAATGAAACATAAACTAAATATGGAAGGATTCACTCGCTAAATATTGAATAGGACATAAAACTTGTGCAGTGGAAACTAGAAAAAAAAGAAGAAGAAGAACTTATCAAATTTTATTACGTACGATACTATTGAATAAATCAAATACGAAATGAAATAAGCATTCATTTGTTTTAAATCTGATATATTTTATTTAATAATCTGATATTTTTTCAAGCATTCATTTGTTATTTTATTTTAACAATGCACATTTTGCTTTGGTTAAATAATTTATTTTAATTCTGCACGTTTTGTTTTGGTTCAAATGCAAGAGTAATTCAAGGGACTCATTCTTAATGATTTTCATAATTTGTTTTAATGGCTTCATTTCCTATACTTACTTTCCCCAACCTCCATTGTCTTCTGTCTCACTTTTACTATCTCTTCTTCCCAAAAAAATTAATTTCATAAAATAAATCAAGGTAACCGTCAAGAGAATTATGTGTTTCTGTTTTTTAAATAGTCAAGGGAATAAAATTTAGAACTAACTTTTGGTTTTAAGTTCTTGCCAATTATTTGTATGATTTTTTTTATCATCGTCTCTTTTTGACTTTTACAAGATTACTAGAAGAGAGGTGCATGCCTTCAATGATATAGAATCTAACCAAAATCGAATCGAATTGAATCGAATATGTTTACTTGAATTTTAGGCAAATCAAAGCAAGAGATTAAAGGTGTCACTACTTTCGACAAATTAAATGAGGTATAAATTTTTATATTTTGTAAGTTTAGATATATTCAATGAATATAAATTATGCGTCAATTTTTGCATTCTAATATTCACGTGTGTACATACTTTACATTTCAAATTTGATTTGACGTGTTTACATTCATATAAACTAGATAAGAATTTTGTTACGTCGAAGTAAAAATTTTATAATGTAATTTAAAATTGTCATTCACAATAAAGCACAAATGGAAAGAAAAAAAAAAGTCAATTTTGTGGATTTAAGTATGCAAGTTGTTTGTAGAAGTGGTTGAATTTAATAATTATTTGGCATGCTTGCTTATTGTCAATTCAATTCAATCTTTGATAATTTGATATTTTTAGTTCCTCATCCTCAAATTTTTTTTTAATATCTTTTGTTTGTAACCTAAAAATCAAAAATCAAAATTCTCGTTGAGCAAATTACATACTATTTAAGTTTATCCTCTTTTTCTCTTATTTACTTGCTGAAGAAAATTCATTTCTGTTTTTGTATTTGAATATTTGCATTACTATGCCTCAAAATTATTATTGTTCTTCAAATTTTATATTTATGCTCATATCAGGTTAAAATTTCTTTTTCGCGGTAGTTTCTCTCAATTATATAAGAATTTGTGTTTGTATCTATTACAGAATTTTGTTCGATGATTTTTTTGTTTTTTAATACACAGTTTGATTCGTCATTTAGGACTGGATATTTATTCTTCGCTTTGGTACATTTTGTCTCTACTTGAAATATTATGTGTTCCAATAATTTGTATAAGTGAATATTTTTATGTGGTTTACATATTTGTAAATTATGTGTTGTGAATATTTCTATATGGCATACATTCTTGTAGGTTATGTGGACTACAAATAAAAATGTTCTTTTAATGTTTTGATTTATTTAGTGTAAATAAGTTTTTTTATTTTTAAATTGAGATATAAATTTTAAATTATGGTAAACTATCTTATTACTCATAAGTAACTAGAAATAGTAGTATCTTAGTAAGTTAGTGTATATGCATTGCCATCATTCTATTTATTTATGAATGTCGAACTTCAATTTAATAATTATCTTGTGTAAAAGAGTTAGCCATCCGAGCTAATTCTCTGTTCATTACAAAATCTAATAATTGTGTTTTTTGTAATTTATATTTATTGCAGAGAGAGGTACGACCTTTTTATTTCTTTTTTTGTAACCAATTAATTTCTAATAATGAAGGATATTGAATCAAATTTAGGAGGAAACAATTTTTAATACGTCTATATTATGCAATGACCATTAAAAAAATAAAAAGAAGAAAAGATATGGTACGTTAACAAAAAAAAATATTTTGTACAAATAAGTGCTATTGTAATCAAAATATTATATTTCTATTTATTCAACATTTTCACATAATATACATAATTTCGTAAAAAGTTTTATTAATATATATTCTTTTTAACAATTTGAATGTTCTTTAACAATGTCAATTATCTTAACTACTTTCAAAAACAGTATTAGTACTTCAAAAGTATTATACATATCATTTATCCGATAAATAAGTCGTGCAATGTACATGCTTACTGTTCGCTAAAACTATATACAGCAAGTGCACGAGTGCGATCAAGTAATAAAGTGGACTTGTGAGTCCGAATATCAATAATTTTTAATTACACAATTATTGACTTAATTTTTAAAATTGAAAACACACAATTTGATTTTATATATGAGACGAAAAAGAAAATGAATTTGAAGATCAATTAAAATAACAATTATGAAAAAGAAGGAAATTCGGATTATAAATGAGTTGGGATTTATGATATCACTTAACCGTCATTTCTTTAATATTGCAATAAATCGGAAATGCAAATTACCAAGTTTTAATGTTAGACTCGATTTTTCAAATTTAGTTAATTACCTCATTCGAGTAAATTTAAAACTAATTGATTTTGATAAAAATTCAATCAATCGCATTAAATCGTAATGAAAATACTTAATGGGTCACATAGAGTTTAAAGTATATCTCTATCTTCTAAAATAATCTAGAGCATTAATTATTTTGGTAAAAAATGCACAACAATCTCTCGATAATTACACAAACTACCTAACTCAATCATCTATTGGGCCCATACATGATGAGAATTTAAGCACAATAATAAATACAAAATAACCATAGTAGTTAAAGCATTAAATACTGAATATTGACATTAATAAAATTTAGGTCAAGTTACACCATAAATCCCAACATTAAACTCTCATTTCATTGTAAAATAGAAGCACAAAAATAAAATAAAAAGAGAACCCATTACAAAATGAAGGACATAAATCCCAATATTAAACACTTAGCCCATTATAAAATAGAAGTACAAAAAGGAAATAATGAGATTACTCATTACAAAATGAAGGAGATAATAGAAAATTTCAAGATAATGGAAGAAAACCGTCTCTTTAATATATTCTAGGAGATATGATAGATTGAACTTTTGAATATCCCTTTCAAACTTTCAAATTTTGCTAGATATTCTCTCCTTCTTCTTGCCTCTTCTCTACTTGAAGTGTTCATATGATTCTTGCCCTAAAAGTGACCAAAAAAGGTATTTAAATGGCTAAAAATCGTCTCGAGTGAAATTATAGAAGAAGTCCCGAAATTTAAACTCAACAAGCAAAATTGCCCATCCGAAAGGCAGCGCGCGCGTACTATGAGACCATTGTGGTCTCGGTAAATCAAAACATCCTCTCACGCGAGCACCACATTATGTGCGGGCTTTTTTCCTTTTTTGTCCATCTGGTCATCAATTTTTGATCTTTATATCAAATTAGAGCTCCAAAAATTGCAATACAAGGTCCTCTAACTTTCTAACTTGTGCACTTTAGTCCATATCTTCATTTTTTGTACACTTTTAATCATTTTCTCTCTCATTTTTACCTTATTCTCTTTTCATTTGGGTTTATGACCTACAAAAACAATAATTACATAATTGTGAATAGAAATTCGCTCATTGAATTAATATTTAAGCTTATTTAGATATTTAATAAGTGTACAAAAATATACTTATCACTTACTACTGGTTAAATTAAATGCTAAAATTAAATTTAAAAAATCATTAGGCTCTCTTTGAGTTGCACCCCAACCTTCGCTTCTTCCGAAATTCAAATGTAATTTTTTTTTTTTAAAGAAATTCAATTTTACAAAATTTATTTATCTTCTAATTTTAACAAGATCCTTCATCTGTCATAAAATATTCATTTTTCAATTATGACTTAATTAAACAGCATTAAATTTCCAAACAAAAGAAAAAAATAAACATTGACAGGTTTGGATTGGCCCAGCCCACAATATTGACAATTCCGTGGGTTGGTCCGATCCTAGTCCAAACCATATTTTTAAACAGGTCAGTTCAAATCCACAACAACCTCGAATCGCCCATTTTGACCCCTAGTTTGATTAACTAAATTATTGATTATGTTCTAAAGAGATTGTAGTTATTTTCTCATAAAAATTAAATTCCTTAATTCTTTTGTCCATCTTCCTAGAAATTTTTGCATTGCGTTTCGAGTCAAAACTAAAAATGCCAGGTTCCAAATTATGAAAATGAATTCGATTATTTCGAGTTTGGGGAAAAAAAATAAATTTTGAGGCAATTCCATTAGTTTTACTTATGTTCTACCTTTACGATGACTATTGTACATGCTTGTTCAAACGTGTCATAGGTGAAATGACAATTGTACAATTAATAACACGAGAAAGATACTTCGGAAGGACCATATTAGTGTCCGTGGACCTCTTAACCCATAGGACCTATATACCTTGGACAAAACAAACTACCATTGTTCAACAAACTATACTCTAGAAACATGACTTCGTAGAAGGTTCTATTAGAACTTTCTTCATTGTTCTTGAGAGATCATCCTAAATCCTACATCTATATGCTCGAGTGATGTGTTAAAAAGAGCCCTTGAACGAAATTGAGCGAAGCACGAGTCTTCGTAGAAGCATCGGTTTGGACCCTTCTCCGCGTACATCTAACAAGTCTTACAGACCAAGTCAACACAACCTGTTATAATGCAGAGAGATTTTGATAATTAACACGTAAAAAATAAAAAGTGATAATTGTTGTGTTCAATTGTTGTACCGTCGCTAGAGAAAATTCTCCACCGTATGAAGAAATTCATCCCGTAAGAAACGTCTCTAAACTCATAATAATGGTGGCAATCTTTACATTCAACAAAACCAAGTTTTTTAAACCTTCCACAAACTTTATGTTCAGGTACTTAAAAAGGGTTTTCGTGCAAGTCGAGTACACATCCAATTTTCTCAGATGCCGACTTTTGTGAACATCGATCAGTATTTATGCTACTTCCACATAAATCCTAAACATACTCAAAACATAATATAAAGATTTCAACAGAAATTGAAATAAATTCAATCAAAATTTAGATTTATTTTACAATTTATAAATCGGTTATAAATTCAATCAAAATTTAAACCAAACCTTCGTAACTACGTACTTCCTATTATTATTATTATTATTATTATTAAATTTGTCAATGCGAAGAAGAAAGTCCAACAAGGCATCCAATTTCGAAACAAAGTGAGGAAAAAAATGATGTTAATAATTGAAAGAAAGATGAAAAGGTGAAAAAAAAAAAAAAAACCAAAATTGATAGTGGGGTGGAGCGTTGAAGATGCCAACCAAAAGAAATGGCAGATGGTATACCAAGGAAAAGAAATTCTTGGAATCATACCTATTTCGACTTTTCAAGAGCCCAAAGCTATGCGGCCTCACATCCAAAATTCACAATGGCACGTAATATGTTGTGTTTGGGAAGTGATGAATCGCTCCCGAAAAGAAATTTATTGATTCTCTTCAATTGATTGGACCGTAAGTGCGTTGATTTACTAAGTGAACGTGGCCTCTTGTTCAAGTCTAAAATAACCTAGCTGCATGTCAGTAAGTCGGCCTACACTATAATATAATAACACTAGTAAGGAAAATAGAGTTTTGAATAGTAATTTTTTTAAAGAATGTATGATTAAAAAGTAAGTATAATTTATAAGTAGATGATTGGATGAAAAAACTAACTGTGTTTTAAAATGTTATATGACATTATGTCAACTTTAATGTTCATATAACATGATTGTTCTTCAAATATCAAGTAATAATTACAGTAAGAAAGCCAAGGGGGGTTGTAACAGCAAAGGGTTAGGGGTATGGATATAGGGTATTATTATCACTATGTCCAAAAAGTTATAGTAGATGACACAAATGCAATCCATCATATATTGCTAGAATCAAGTACGTGAATCCACTCCAAATCCAAGCCTAGATTGTTGGAGTCATCCTATTTCAAGCATGCTCCTGTATTACCTAATATATTTAAAGAATGCCCAATGCATTTACAAACCTAAGAGTATTCAATAAATCAGGCTGATCAAATTTGGGAAACTAGCTAGTTGTTTTTGTTGAAAAAAAATCTCAGACAGTTGTAGGTGCACAACTTTAATTGAGACCGATAAACCAATTTCCAAAGNTAGTTGTTTTTGTTGAAAAAAAATTTCAGACAGTTGTAGGTGCACAACTTTAATTGAGACCGATAAACCAATTTCCAAAGTTTCTATGCTGCTAGTGTTCTCATCCAAGAACATAACTTTGTGATATATTGAATTGCTCAAACCTCAAAAGCATTTTTGATGAATAAAAAGTTAGAGCTGAAATTGGACATGCATATTTAATCTTGAAAATTGCTGGATTTTGTGACCCAAATTCGATCCAAATTGGGTCTAAAATTTCGCGTTTGGAGTATTGGACTCGAAGATATCAAAATAGGGTCTAAGAAGGAAAAAAGACGGATTGACGGCATTGTTCACTCGAGCGAGATGAGAAAAATTGGAACAATAAGTCTCTCGCCCGTTTATCACTCGAGCGACGGGCCACATATTTTGTTTCCTTTCTTTTCGGTTTTACACGATTTTTTTACCTAATTTTCATATTTTAGGTTAAGTCGAGGGTTTAAACATATCTCATATAAATAGAAGACTCTTCATTCAGTTTATCAGATCTAAAGTTGCAGAAGTTGTATTTTTCTGTCCATTGGTTGTTAATAAAATATTCGGTTCATCTGTTAATTTCATCTTCTTATTTGCTTTTCTTTTAAATCTTGTTCTTATTTATTATTTGTGTGATCTATATTTCATATCGCACTATATCACCTCCTCAAATTCCTAACAGATGGTATCAGAGCCCAAGTTCAGCAGTTCTGCAGAGTAAGAGTTTGATTGTTTGAGGTTTTAAACATTGATGGCTACCATGAAGTATGATATTTCGTTGTTGGATCGCAGTACAAGATTTTCTTTGTGGCAAGTGAAGATGAGAGCTATATTAGCGCAGATGGATTCAGATGATATTTTATTGAGATTTGATAATATGCCCACAACTTGGACAACAGAGGAAAAGCAACAGAAGGATCGTAAGGTACTTTCGCAATTTCATCTTATCTATCTAACAACATTTTTCAGGACATCTTGAAGGAGAAGACAGTAGCTGCATTGTGGTTGAAATTGGAGCAATTATGTATGACCAAAAGTCTGACCAGCAAATATCATCTGAAGCTGAGGTTTTATTCTCATCGCATGGCAGAAGGCCGATCACTGGAAGATCACCTGGCTGTGTTTAAGGAGATTGTCGCTGATCTGGAGATGTTAGAGGTAAAATATGATGAAGAGGATTTGACTTTAATCATGTTGTGCTCTCTTTCTGGTTCATTTTCGTCGTTTAGGGACACAATTCTATACAGTCGTGACATACTCACCATTGAAGACGTGTATGATGCATTGTTCTCAAATAAGAAGATGAAGCATCTGGTTGGA
>CAIGRB010130187.1:0-15781 GCA_903798255.1 Fraxinus quadrangulata
AATCGGAACGTACATGTTATCTACCGAAAGGTCGTAACTGGCGGGCCGGCGAGGGAAAAGAATAGACCGGCGGAAAGATGGGGTTTGAGATAATGGCTTGGACATAGCCATCTCCGCCCATGAAACGAGAAACATGTTGGCGGAATAGGCGTCCGCCACCTGATGTGAAAACATGCATGCCACCAACATTCCACCGCATTTCAGTTTTGTGGCCTGTCATATAAAGAAATAACATAAGTAGATTTTTGAAGTTTATAAATATTCAGATATTTTAGGACAACATTGGATTCTTATAATTGATTTTTCGAATAACCTGAACTTTGCAATAACATGAAATGAAATTGAAATTGACATAGATTTTTTCTATGCAACGTGAAAATTATGATACTTTGTTGACGGATATGAAGGGAACATGTTGAACCACTCATATAATTGTACTAAAGATATTTAATTTATATTTATTGTTTGAAACAAGTCTCCCCCATGTGACTTGTACAAGTAGATTTTTTCTTAGAATTGCATATCTATTATGCTCTTTTTTTGCAAATTGTGACTATTATTTCACTTGTTCTACTATAAAGTTTAAAAAATAGAGGTCAAACAAGAACAAAAGTATGAAATATATTTGTCCTTTATTTCACAGCACTGTATAATTGTTTTAAACAAGTCTCCCCCTATGGCAGCGGGACAAGGACAGTACATGCCTATGTGACCTACAATTACCGTACTAAACTTGTTTCTTCAGCCAGTATTGATTACATTAGTAAAACAACATTGTAAAACAAATTTTGTTCAAGAGTTTAGTCGATACATTCAAGTAATCAAAACATAAGTTAAATACTAGTCACATAAGTATGAATATTCGGGTTTTGATACCCTATAACGATGTCCTCGAATACAGAGAGACTTATTTACAAAACATTTCAAATATTTATTTAGGATTGTGCAAAAATAATGTAAGCCCCTATTTGGTTTGGTTGATCAATTAAGATTTTTAGTAAATTTTGATAAAAGTTGATTAAACGTGTCGTTGAAATATTAATAAAAGTTATAGATCTTATAAATTATATGATTGGAAATGAATATGAGAAAAAAATGTGTTTTAAGAAATTGGGACCATATAGATGTCAAGAGTTGACCCGAAAGTAAGATTATTAACTTGATGTAAATTTAAAATTTCAAAATGAACATGCAAAAATGAAAGTATTTTTCAGTTCAAGTAATCACCTGGATGGCCAGCAGTCATTCCTTACTCTTTGGTACAAGCTATCCATCGATAGTGGAATNAAATATTTTCTTAATTAAATATATTAAAGTCACAATTAAGTATAATTAAAATCACAAAATTTATAGGTCACAATTTATTTATTAGTCATAAATTATCAAATTAATTAATCACGCATTATTTCTCAATCACAAATCACCAATTTTATAAGTAACAATTTATTTATTGATTACAAATTATCAAATTAATATGCATGAATTTTTGCTCAGTCACAAATCACAAATTTTATAAATTACAACTTAACAAATTGTAAGTCACTATTATAAATTTAGTTGCAATCTCACGTTTTGTTAGGTCGTTTATTATATATTGATCACAAATTATCTATTTTTATCGATCACAAATTAATCAATTTATTGGTTACAATCATCCAAATAATTGATCGCAAACACTCTCATCCTCATCCTAACCAACCTACCCCTACCCAATCCCATCGACGCCAACCGAACGACACACCACCTCATGACTACTGTTAGCGCGCCACCATTACCTACACCACTACCATTTGTGACCACCACCTCAATCCCACCACTTGCACCATCGTCGCCTGCACCACTACCACCATTTGCAAACCTCTACAAAAAGGATCCCAAAACTTTAGCTAAGCAGTAGAACGAAAGAGAAAGAAGCAACCCCCAAACCATAACACGCCACTAAGCCTGACAATGCTAATGATCTTCCAGTGGTCTTTGATGGTGATCTTTCATGCGTGTGTGTGTGTGTGAGAGAGAGAGAGAGAGAGAGAGAGAGAGATGCGTGTTTTCCATGGAAGACATTAGGTGTATTTATAACCTTGAATCCTTACGACGACGGGCGTCTATTTTTGTCTTTAATGAAGATTAGAAGGTTACTTGTGTACGAAATTTAGTAAGGTATTCTATCAAGTCAAAGTAGTGAACAAATTATAAACGTCAATAATTTAATTTTGAAATTATTGAATCTATTATTAAGATCTTGTAATTGCATTCATTTCGCATTCTCGCAGCAAATGCAAAGGGTTGGTTAGATATTTTCAAAAATGATCTCAACCCATCGCTTTAAGCCAATTGTTCAATTTCAGGGTAAAAGTTAGAAATAACACAAGCAACACGAAGACCACGCATGGCCTAAGTTCGTGTACATAGACAATCCATGATATGAAATGCATGGCCTAATCCTTGTTTTAAAAGTTCGATAATTTTTTAAATTACTTTTTCACTAATAAAACTTAATTTTCAGAAAAGTATCTTTAACGTTGATATTTAATGGTGAACAACATTTATTTCGTCTCGCATAATTGTCCACTTTGAATGTTAAGAATAATGTAAAACTTAACTTCTGCCGAGCAGAGAAACGATCATTTAAATATTCGTCTCAAAATAATAATATTTCTTAATAAAAATTGTAACATTGTAACAATTTTGACCGTTCAAAGTTTAAGCAAGCTAATTGTTTTCTGCTATGGTGACAAAAGGAACAAGTTACAATGAAAAACAGATTATTTAAATAGTAATAAACTCACTTTTTTTTTTTCCTTAAATCTTAAAAACTTGATTTGACTTAATCTTAATTAGCCTCGAATTGTGTAAAATCAAATTAAAGTAAGGCAGCTTCGACTGCATTTCCTAAAGGCTAACGAGTTGTTCGTGTTGAATTGTGTTTAGAGATGGCAATTTTTCTCGTCCCCACCCCGTCCCCGCGAGGCCTCGCCCCGAATGGATGGCGGGGTGAGACGGGGCGAGGAGGGGTGGGGGTGCCCGTTCCGTGAAGAATAAAAAAAAATAATTAACTAAAAATAATAATAATAGTGTTTTCCATGGAAGACATTAGGTGTATTTATAACCTTAAATCTCCTAGGATGATGGGCCTCTATTTTTGTCTATAATGAAGATAAGAAGAAGGTTACTTGTGTACGAAATTTAGTAAGGTATTCTATCAAGTCAAAGTAGTGAACAAATTATAAACATCAATAATTTAATTTTGAAATATTGAATCTATTATTAAGATCTTGTAATTGCATTTATTTAACATTCTCGCAGCAAATGCAAAGGATTGGTTGGATATTTTCAAAAACGATCTCAACCTGTCGCTTTAAGCCAATTGTTCAATTTTAGGGTAAATGTTAGAAATAACACAAGCAACACGAAGACCACGCATGGCCTAAGTTCGCGTACATAGACAATCCATGATATGAAATGCATGGTCTAATCCTTGTTCTAAAAGTTTGATAATAGGAACATAAATAACCTACATAGTTTTGTTTAAAAGTAAGTTCAATTACTTTTAACTTACTTCGTCCAAGATAATTTTTTAAATTACTTTTTCACTAATAAAACTTAATTTTCAGAAAAGTAACTTTAACGTTGATATTTAAAGGTGAATAACATTTATTTCGTCTCGCATAATTGTCCACTTTGAATGTTAAGAATAATGTAAAACTCAACTTCTGTCGAGCAGAGAAATGATCATTTAAATATTCGTCTCAAAATAATAATATTTTTTAATAAAAATTGTAACATTGCAACAATTTTGACCGTTCAAAGTTTAAACAAGCTAATTGTTTTGTGCTATTTACAACGAAAAACAGATTAATTAAATAGTAATAAACTCACTCATTTTTTTCTTAAATCTTAAAACTTGATTTGACTTAATCTTAATTAGCCTCGAATTGTGTAAAATCAAATTAAAGTAAGGCAGCTTCGACTGCCTTTCCTAGGGGCTAACGAGTTTTCCCTTATCCAATTCAACAAGTTTGTTCGTGTTGAATTGTGCTTAGAGATGGCAATTTTCTCCGTCCCCTCCCCGAACTGATTGGCGTGGCGGGGCGGGACGGGACGGGACGGGGTGGGATGGGAGTACCCAGCCCCGAACCCGCTCCGTGAAGAATAAGAAAAATTAATTAATTAAAAAAAATAATAATTAATTAACTGAAAGTTTTTGAAAAAAATAAAATAAATAAATAAATAGGGCGGCCAACGAGGCAAACCCTCGTCTCGCACGTGCCCCCATTGCCATCACTAATTGTGTTGTGTCATTTTTCAAATTGCCCGCCCGTCCAGCCCTGCCACCTCTCACCCCATTGCCATGAGTAGTTGTGTTGTGTCATTTTTCACATTGACAGTTAACTATACAAGGAATGATCAAAGTCAAGATGATAGGGACAAAATGATAGGGACAAGATGATAGGGACAAAATAAAAAATGTTTTGTTCTTCTTATCACATTATGGTCAAAGTCAACAACTCCTCTAATTGTGTAATCATATGTCATCATATAGTACAAGAAAATATTAATCAAGAAGTTTTAGTGCAGAACTTGAGAATTACTATATTCAAGTGATTTGATCGAAGATTATAGATATCTCAACCACTTCTCTTTTCTAAAAAAATTCATAAATACAATAGTAAACGAATATATTTTACATGCCTAGGTTATCTCAATTACATTCAATTCATAATTCTTAACAATTACTTGGATATAAGAAGTTCTATTGGAGTTGTTTCACTTTCGTATCTTGCAATAACTAGGGTAGGGGTTGTTGTTAGAGCCCGTTTGACAAGATTTTTGAAAAGTCAAAATCAATTTCTGAAATTAAAAAGTTATTGTTAAATAAGTATAATAAGAAGAGTCTTTAACGAAGTTGATTTAAGACAGTTTTCTGAAAAAGCACTTCTACAAAAAGTAGAAGTGATATACTCTTAATGACACTTGTGATGGTAATTTAAACTTAATTACATCATAATACCCTATGACGTATTTTCTTCAGAAATTTCCACAAAACCCATACGTTATTATTTGTCGACCAACATTGGTTCCTTGAAATACTATGATTCAATTTTATATTAGAACTTAGAAATCAATATTACAAAACTTCGGATGCTACATTTGAACAATTTTTTTTAATAAGCAGGCTTTCGTGCTTGAATATGTCATGGATACCTTCTTAGTCATTTATTGATGTCAACATTTTCTTGTCACTATATGTATTTATTAGCTAATTTGAGGGTACATATAAATTTATTATTCTATTTTAGCTTGACTTGATAATTAACTAATTTCAAGTACCAACAAATAAACATTTTCAAATTAGTTGAACCTATCCTTGGAAGTAACTTGGAGTTGTTGCTCCAAGAAAGGTTATTTTTTGCCAACCATTGTCCTATAATAATGGGTCTTATCTTTATCTTTTTTTTTTTCTCAAAATTGGATAGCTACATTTCAAAGTTTAAGTATAATTAACTCCAAAATTTGTATTAAGAATAAAGTCCAAACTGTTCACGAGATACTTACGAATCTATTAATTACAGAGACTAATATTCAATCAAGAGCTATGCCATGTTCTACACTGAGTCATTCAATAATGTCCAATATCAAATGTGACTTTCAATAAAAATATGACCTAAATTTATTGAAAGAAACAAGAACAACAATTACTAACTCTTCGACTATCAAAAGATAGAAGTTGTAAATCAAATAATGATCTTTATAACTTCCTTTTTTTCTATATTTTTAAATTGAAAAAAAAAAATCATTTTTACTAAAGAAACAATAAGATTCTTAAGGTGTACATTGAATAATATGGATTCTTAGATTGTGGATTAGCTAGTCAACTTTCTCCCCTCCTATCTTATAACTTCTCCTAGATTTTAGAGGAAAATATACATAGTAAATAATAAACAATAAGTTGGTCCAACGCTCAATTAATTTCTTTAAATAATTACACTATTTTACAAAAAATATTAAGATTCTACAATTTGAAAGTAATAAATTAAACCAACTTATGGTAAGAAATTGACTGTTTCAAAGCTACGTCAACTTAATAACCCCAGCAACTGCAAGAAAATGACTTTCTTTGAAATTACCTGTGTGAAGCCAAGATTATATTGATTATAGTAATTATGTTTACATCATCTTTCTTAATATATTAATAATTTGCATGCTGGGTTAGTTATTGGAAACTCAATTTGTGTGTGTTCATTAGGATATTATACATTTGGACAACGCGTGAGTGGAATACATGTTGGAAAGTGGTTTAGAAAGTTGGTTTGGATTGATTATTTAAGTGAAAATCGTTAATCGTGATGGAGATTTGAAGAACGACTCCATAAGTATATTATTGTAGTTAATTTAGTTGCTTGAAGCTTACTCCAAGCTAACAAGAAATTAAGACTAAACTTAAGCCGTTTAGAATATAATAAAATATTCTAGACTTTATGTTAGTCGAAAAGTCGTGTTTTTTTAGACATGATGTTTTCAAAAAGACGCATCTTTTCACTGTAGAGACTTTTTGGATTTGGTTTTTCAAGAAGACGCGATTTTTTAAATGAATTGAGTATTTTGAGACACAATTTTTGAATAATTATATATAAACCCCAATGTTTGAAATTTTGGTATGAACTCCATCCGTGCATTATCATATTGATGTATATTCATTCACTTCAATATATTTTCTGCATTTATTTTGAGTTGAGTTTATAATAAAGAGAGTTCAAAATATTTATTGATTATTGTATTTTGGGAGATAAATATCGAAATTCTGTTAGCACAAGTGCGGAACATTATCATCTTAAGAAGAAAGTCACTTGTTCAGACTGAATTCATTGTTCATGCATTTTTTATTTCTATTTTTGACATATTTGATTTCCATAAATCGAATTTCTATATGATTTTATGAAGGTAAAAGTTGATTATCCAAATATAATTTATGCACGATAATGATAATTTTTACCAACAATCTTAAAACGATAAATCTATCGCATATTATATTTTGTATACACATCGCTTATTAGATATTATGCTGTAAAAATCAAATTTACGATCTAAAAGTTTGTGCGATCTAATCACTTGCGTTCTATGCTGTTAGTCTAAATTTAGAATTAGGTTCACGTATTGTTAATTTCCAATTGGTAAACGAAAATTCGATAGTGCACCTTTTACTTCGTATGCTTTCTGGTTCTATATGAATTACATGGAAAATGTTCAAATGCTTGCTAAATGGAAGAACTATTAATCGTCCCTAGTTGATTCAAGTTGCTTATGGTTGAAAAAATAATGAGCATATTGCAATTAATTCTTTTGTACCAAATCTAGTATAAAAACACATTCATAGTATTTCATCATTACAAAAAATTTGAATTATAAAAATTGAGTTTTGAGAATACAATTTTCTTCTTTTAAATTTATCCTAAATTTTATTTTATTCAATTTGCTTGAAACTCTTCAAATTCCCCCAACAAATTAGTATCAAATATTACTTTTACATAACTTATAAAGTATTTCAAAATAACGTACAATGTACGTTCAATTTTGACTAGTACATGCAAATATGTCTACTAGAGTCACTGAGAATTATTTGACAAATATTACTACACGAAGCAATTAATTGAATTATAGAATTTTTCTAGCATAAGGAACTGAATCGGTACCCCGTTCTTTTTCAAGAAAAAGGAACTGAAACTTAAAACAGTTGGTTATTGTCCGGTTTGATTCCATCCTTACTCGGGTTCCATGCCCAAAATTCCCAGTGTTAACAAGTTCGGTCTGATTCTCTTTGGAACCGGACCCCAGACACCTAGCAAATTGTATTTTTAGAATGAATATATTTTTTAGAACACTTGCTACAAAACAAATATAAATGGCATTGAACAAACATAATGAATGTTTAGCATGCTACATCAACAGTACCTGACAAGATTAAGAAGACATAAGAAGTCAAAATTTCATGATAAGAGGAGATTTAACTAAGCCCTATATGATTATGTGATTGAGGGTACTCACTATATCCTAAGAGCATGTTTAGTACAAACTGCAGGATAATACATCATTAACAGTAATAATTAAGGGTGAAATGATAGGGGGGCATTCATATATAGAGTGCTGCGTAAACGCATCGAAGCACATCCACTAAGCAAGCACAAGAACAGGAGTGTCCCTATCTCAATTACCTTCTCTTAATCTTGCAAGGAAGGCTTCTCTTCTTCAGAGTTCTGGTGATAACCAATGGCTCCCGTTCCCTGAAAGGAGTGTACCAAATCAGTGTTTATGACTCATTTTTGGATGCCATCAAATAATTCAATAACACCACCTCTAAATTTTGACAAACAATATTTTCATAGTTCATACCCCGGAAATGCAAGCATAGCTGGTCACGGTGATGTATAATGAAAATACCCATTATAGCAATTAAGGATTAGCAATTTCATAAATAAAATGACACTTAAAAAATTTGAACTAGCGAACTTTAATTGCCCATAAGATTCAACAAGAAACAAGAATCAGCCTATCTAAAGCTTATTAATTTTAGAAGACTATATTACCAACACAAAATGGAAATATTTCGCGCATGAGCAATTTATTATGCTATTGCACGTCATGCTTATTCCACAACAAAAACAGCATGAGATAAACAATATGATAAAGGCTTTGTAATTTTTTAAATGACCAATTCATTACAATAAAACTATTCCCTAAAAATTTTCAAGTTTGTTCAACTTTATTCTTATTTCAAGAACTCCAATTCCGTTTTGCACCAAAATTGATATTAAAGCAAGTTTTTGTTCTTGATTGATGACCACTTATGGTGGTGTGACATGCATCTTCGCAACGATGATGCAAGACTACATAATTACCAACCTCTTTCTAGAATCTGAAACGAAGAATAGATAGGTTTGAAGATGTTGCTAACAACATTTGCAAATTTTGACTTCTAGAAAGTGCTTCAACGAGCCCAGAACACAACAACATGTGGTTATAGATTTCCTTCGGGTCTAAGCTAGGTTCAGATTCTCACAATGTGATGTAGAAATTTTGAAGGTCATTCTTCCTAATTCATTAATTTTATTCTTTTCAGCCAAACTCGATGACGAATATTTTTAATTGGGGGAGATTGATGTACGACAATTCTATTAAAAATAGGGCATGAAATTATTTCTTGCGTAACAAGATTTTTCTTGTTTAGATTAGGACTTTTTCCTACAAGGTTTTTGATCACTTTTCCTTTTATATTTTAATTACTCATCTTCCTTAATCAATTAGGATTAGGAGATAATTTCGCATATATGACAAACGCTTTTGTAATTTTTTCATGGACTAATTCATTAAAATTATTATCTACAAATTTTCGAGTTGGATCAACTTTGTTCTTGCTTCAAGAACTCCAATTCCATTTCCGCACGAAAAATGCCACGAGATAAACAATATGATAAAACCACATAACAAACCTACTTACATTATTACAAAAAAGAGATCGAATTGCCCCAATAGTCCTAGGAAAGTTGTTTCATTTTGATGCTAGTGGAGATGTCCAATTCATCACATAACCAGCAACAATAAGTTAATTAGCTGAGACAGAGAGGACCGAGCACTAATTTCCGGACACCCCGACGATCCCCCACGAATGACGAGACATGTCTATGATGCCACATCATCTTATCTGTATAGCTATCATTTTTCTATACTAGTATGACTGCACATCTTTCTTAAGATTCTCAACTTACAACTTTCATGTGCCACTTCTTATTATTCATGAACCAATAACAGTTTCATAAAGAATGGTCCATAACTCTTTAGAATTTGTCTTTTAACTTCTTAGGCCTCTTTTAAATCACAGAGAATCCCTTTTAAGTCCAACCCAATGTAATCTAGTGTATCACATCTTTATTGAACCGAACCTAAATACCTAAAACAATCACTCCAATATGATTTCTAATTTCTATTTTTAACACCACTGCCATCTTTGTTCTTATTATGACTAAAATGAGATTCTGTATGATCATGTTCATTCTAACTCATACATGAGCTCATAAATTTACTTGTACCTGAAAAGCAAAGGGCAAATTAAGACATAGTATAAAAGAAGGGATTGTGGGTACCTGTGTTCGCATTGACAGCTTATCACGTAATACACGTATCGAACTCCCCAACTCCATGAGCTCCTTTGCTTCGTCGATCTTCGATTGCTCAACCAGCTTATTAATTACTTGTAGTATCCCTTTAACATAAATCCTGTTCTCATCAATAGACTTCTTGCACAACTCATGTGCGAAATCAATGTCACCTGTGTCACAAGCAAAGGGAATGAGCATCCTAAATGTGGCTAAATCCAGTGTACATTCATTGTCTATCATTTTCTTGTACCATCTTTTGACCTCATTTGAATGCCCTTCATCTACAAACCCTTTAATTAAAACATTGTAACTAACACCGTCAGGCTTCACTCCCCTATCCACCATCCCCTCGACCACATCCACAGCCTCCATTACCCGCTTTTCCTTTACTAAGCCATGCAACTTTGCATTATAACTCCTAGCATCAGCACTCACATTTTTCTTTTCCATCCATCCCCATATCTTTTTTGCCTCGTCAAACCTACCACTCTTGTAAAAGGCATATAAAAGTGTGTTAAATGTTGCCGTAGTCGGATGTATGCCATTTTTATCGAGTTCATCCATCATAGAAACAGCTGTATCCAATGATCCTAGTTCACAAAAGGCCTTGATCACCGTGTTATAAGAGACTATATCCGGCTGGATTGCCAATTTCTCGGGGATTTCACGGAAAAGCTTGACGGTTTTATCAAATTGTTTGGAGTGAACGCAGGCCGCGAGGAGAGCATTGAAGGAAAGGACAGTGCGCTGACAATTTAGTTGGGGCATTTCCTCGAACAGGTCGAGCGCGTGGTCAAACATTTGGGACTTGCCGTAAAGCCAGAGGAGGCGGACTGTGAAGCGTTCATTGCTGATATCTTCGTACTGTTTTTGGTGATTAAGGATGTCATGGATCGAAGAGAGGCGGCCTGCAGAAGCGAGGCGGCGGACGGCGGGCTCGTAGTTCAGATGGCGGCGGCGAAAGCGGGGGGACTCTGAGTTTTTCTTGAATTTTTTGACCAAAGATTCGAGTTGTTTTTCTTTGGTGGCAGCGGCGGTGAGACAGGTGGGTTCAGATGCCGTTTGTTGTGAAGTGTTTATCGTGGCTGCGGCGGCGGTTGCAGAAAGCTTGGAGGATTTGCGGAAAAGGCCACTAAGATGGCTGTAAACTGAAGATGACATTGGAAATATGGACCAAAACTTTTGGGAAGGAGAATTAAGGTTTTGTTAGGGTTTTAAGGTATGAGAGGCCAAAATAGAGACTAGTAAGATTTTGCTAAAACATTTTGGTATCTTGTCATTCATTTGGATTTTAGACAAGATATGTTTAAATAAATAAATAAATATCTAGACTTTTGATTAAGAGGTAATTAGTCCCAATACCTTAAAAAATGAACTGATTTGATAAATACTTTAATAACTAATTATATCATTTAAGGACAGTAATTAATACGTTATAAAATTCAAAACCTCCCAAAAAAACCCATATATCTTATCCATGACCCCCATTGTAAACAGCAAGCACCATTTCATCCACCTACAACTCTCAACTTCTCGCAAAATTCATCCAAAATCACATAGAAATTGCAAAATTTCGATGATTTCGAGCTTTTTCATCTGGCGATCAAAGTTTTACGACCCATACTCTCTCCTATTTCGACTCTTCCAACGAGCTTAAAACAGTCTCTGTGTCTGAACTGATTTACAATAAAAAGATATTCTATTTGCGATTCTGAGAACTTTTAC
Source organism: Fraxinus quadrangulata (assembly GCA_903798255.1). Classification (NCBI taxonomy): domain Eukaryota; kingdom Viridiplantae; phylum Streptophyta; class Magnoliopsida; order Lamiales; family Oleaceae; genus Fraxinus; species Fraxinus quadrangulata. The sequence goes on from CAIGRB010130187.1 coordinate 11,874, forward strand.
TCCCACTTGTTCCCAGAAAAATCTCCCGAGGTTCATTGAGAAAATTGGAGAGTTAAAGGCCATGTGAATGGATACAATTGCTCGCATTTCTATTAATGATGAGTTTGTGATAAAAGCCTGGAAGAAGGGCCTGAATATTGGTGATGAGCAGATGAGGTGGTGTTATTGAGTGATAGGAATGGAGATTTTACCAAGGCTAGGTTGCGAGCTGGATTTGAGTGATAAGCCTATAGGGCTGGGAGTTATATCCACGAGGTATGCTATGTATGTGGAAGATATGTTTGTGAAAATCTTGAATTTAATTTGGAGGAGGATGACGCCTTCAATGTTAGCAGTGCTGAGGATATGCTCAAGGTCGTTTAAGGGTAATTTTTTTTTTCTTTCTTTCTCTGTTTATTTGAACTTTTCAAGTGAAAGTTGTTTGGCTTTTCAATTATATTGCCTCATTAATTAGAAATCTTATGTTTATTACATTGTTTAGTTGAAGTGTCCTTCCAGAGATAGATCTATAAATGCATAATATGTATGGAATAGACACACCTAATGTTTGGCAGCAAGTTTTTGTTGGGTATTGAAGAAACGAGGCAATAATGGTTGGAGTGGTGGTGGTGGTATAGGAGTTGTTGAATTTACATAAATAATATATGTTAAGGTCAGTGTTTTGTCATTTTTTCAAAAAATTGTCATTTTTTTAAGTTTGTCATTTTTTTTTGAAATTTGTCATTTTTTGAGTATTTGTTACTTTTTTATTGTCCGTCACTTTTTAAATCTGTATAACTTCTTTTAATTTGTATCATTTTTTAAAAATTTGTCAATTTTTTTTTAATCACTTTTTCAGTCACCTTTGATTTCTATTTCTATAACTTTTTTTAGTGACAAACATCAATTTTTAATAAAAGTGACATTATATGTCTTTTTTTTAAAAAAAAATGATACTTAACTTTTAAAAGTGACATTATCTCACTTTTTTTAAAAAAAAAATGTGACATTTTTTGTTACCCTTTTTAGTGACTCTTTTTGTAGAATTGAGATTTAAGAATCTCTCAACAATGTTGGTTTAATTGACTTAAATGAAAAGGTTAATTACTTTATTAAACTGATTTCAATGTTTTAATTGTTGTTTTGTCACATTTTTTAATTGTTGTCACATTTTTTAGTATTTGTCACATTTTTTAGACTTCTATTATTTTTTCTAATGTTTATTTTTGAATTCCTGTCACTTTTTTTTAGTGTCACTGTATTTTTTATTTTTTATTTTTACTTTATGTCACATTCTTAAAATTTCTACAACTTCTTTTAATGAAATATTACTTTTTAATAAAATTGATACTGTACGTAAAAAAAATGACATTTAACTTTAAAAAGTAAGATTATGTCACTTTTTTTTTTAAAAAAAAGTGACAGTGACATTGTGTCACTTTTTTATAAATTTACACCGTGTTTTTTACTTTAAAAATACATTTCATATGATTTTTCAAAAGACCTCAAAATGTAAGGATATTTTTGTAAGTTGCCCTTTGATTGATAGTATTATTCATCTTTTTTGGGCTAAAATTTAAGAACCTTGCTATACTAACACTTCAGTTGACACTTTAGATGACCGAATACACACAACTCGGGGGGTCGGACATTATTTTATTCACGCGGGACCAACGCGCTATGTGAGAGTTGATCACCTGAAGTGTCAACCATTTTCAAGTAAAGTGACTTTACTCAAAATTTAAAATGGTGAGATATTATTCAAAGTAAAAAGTCCTAGAGTGTCCAATTATATTGAAATAGTTTTTGAGAAAATCTTTGAAGGGGATCGGTTTAATCCGTGATAATCAATGAACATGGCACTGTCCGATTAGTTTGTTTTTGTGGATAATGGTACTTATTTTGCCTTCTAAAGATTGCACTCTGAAAATAGATATCCCTTGATACAAAGAAGAGTTTGTCTCATGTCATGGGGTTGGATCCATTTGAGATTGATTTTAGAACTCAAATTCTGATTTGTCACTTATTTAGGTGTTCCATAAACTTTTAAAAATTAATTATAGAAGAATTTGTACTATCTAACCCCATATTTTGAAAAAAGCAAAATTAGTAGCTTTTTAATTTTCGCTTTTAGCTTTTTTAATTATATAATAAAAATATCAATTTTAACTTTGAAAACGAGTTACTCTTTGGGAGCTAGCATGAACAGAGCCTTTGAGAAAGCAGTGATTGAACTGAACCTTCCAAGTGCATCCAGTCCACGCGAAGAAGTTTTTCTCTAATTTCAAAAAGTCAAGCCACTATTGAGGGATTCTTACTTTAATCTGTCCCGCCATTCCTGACTTTTAATTAATAAAACATATTCCTTGTATATCATAATTTTATTGATATTTAAAAATATGCATTATCCAATCATTTAAATTTATTTGTGTAATTTTAAAATTAATTTTTTTTTTCTTTTCATAATGCGTTTTCTTGATTTTTTTATTTATTATTTGATAATATTATATTTGTTATAAAAGTAATTTACAATGCTTAAAATGACCATAATTTTAAAATGGACATAATTGCATACATTCACAACAATAAATTGCTTTTGTTGAAAAATGCTAAATTGCTACTTGCAGTAATTTCAAAATGAAAGTTAAACGAACACTTAACTAATTATTATCGAAACTGATTGTTTCTTCAGCACAAGAAAAGTTGATTGTCTTAAAGCTCAGCAATTCGAAACCAAGTCTCTAAAATGGACCAAGTACCCAACCATAGCATGTTTGTGCAATATTTCCCTGCAATATCTACCCATCCCTACGATATTCCCTTACCTATCCGGGGTAGAATTTCTCCACAAGTAGACTTTCAAGGAGTGACAGCTCCCTTCTTGTAGCCCGTTGTTTACAATGAATTCTAACTAATATTTAAAAATTGTCGCGAAATGATACGTTTAACCGTGTAAAAGTGTCTTTTCAACTATTTTTTTCATCATTTACGAGCAAGTATCATAAAAAGCACTTAATAGAGCTGCTTTTAAACATAGTCGAATATTTTAGAATTTTACATACCATAAAATAGTCAAAGTTAGCAATCACATACAATTCAAACATGCCGTTGAACAAACTTTTATTACACTTACATTTTTTGTCACTTCAAAACATAAATGCCATGCAGCAATTAGATGAATAGGACCCAATCCCTTTGAAAGAACTACTCAAGATTGAAAATTTACAAACATTATAACCAATTCAAGCATCTACTAAATGGCACAGAGTCACATAGAGAGAGAGAGAGAGAGAGAGAGAGAGAGAGAGAGAGAGAGAGAGAGAGAGAATGTAGTCACAGTTCAGCCTCAACAGCTTCCAGAATTCCCACATCATTCTGTACTTTCTACTTTCTAAAATAGTAACCACCAAGATTTAGGGGAAATGGCTTTTTCCCCCTGGCAAGAAAANGAGAGAGAGAGAGAGAGAATGTAGTCACAGTTCAGCCTCAACAGCTTCCAGAATTCCCACATCATTCTGTACTTTCTACTTTCTAAAATAGTAACCACCAAGATTTAGGGGAAATGGCTTTTTCCCCCTGGCAAGAAAAAGCACTTTATTCATCTGCTTATATACAAAACCATTTTACTTGTCAAATTTGTGTTTTATGGTAACCTAGAGTAGTCTATATTGATTTTCGGAAGCAAGTACCATTTGTTGGATAGTTCGCACAGACCTAAATAAGCATTAGAATGACGCAAAGAAAAGGGAGACGTAGACCAAAACTAACTAAGATCCAATTCCTTTAAATTTTAAAATACATCTAACAATGAACCGAATGAAATAATGAAAAAAGATTCTAGTTCTCAACGCCGAAAGATTTGTATAGACATTGTGGCATTAACACTTGGGCAGTCTTAGGTACATTTAGTAGTTTTCTTGATTTCAATT
>CAIGRB010130202.1:14058-27038 GCA_903798255.1 Fraxinus quadrangulata
ATAACATCTGAATAATTAATATATTATTCTTGTAATATATTATAAGAATAAAATCATCAATCACAGTTTGTGCATTGCCTTTTTCCTTTATTCTGCAGCATTAATAAATTCTGGATTCTTCATTTTTCTTCTATACCTTTTCTTGTTGAATTTTCGTTCTCCTTGTAGCTGAAATTCTTCATCTCAATGATTCCAAAGAATGACTTTTTGTCACAGCATATCTAATCAAAAACCCTGTTGTGACAAGTTTTGTCACAAGGATAAGGACAATCGATCTTCTGAAACGGACTTCTGTCGTAATACCAGTCCCCAACTGCTTTAGCAATTGTCTGCATAACGAAAATTCTGTGTCAAATGCAATTTTGCAGACAACGAGCAATAAGAAAGAATCATTAGACAAAGAATTTAGAAGAAATAAGAATATAGTCGTTTTAGATCTCGACTTAGATAGTAACGAATACAAGAAATTGGTATAACGATATCTCGCAAGACAACCCCAAATGCAAAGTGGACCAACGATATTAGAGATATAGTTGTGAAATTGGCAAGAATTATTGACCTTGTTATCTAAAACCGGAGAGTCGCTCCTCAACCAAGTTTCTTGCATTTCAGTTTGGCAGTGGGCATAGCAGGAGTTTATATAGTATCCTCTTGATGTCAAGGCACCTAGTCCAGACAGTGCATTTATGAACTCCATTCTGAAACCTAAAAATCATACCGTATATGAAACAATATTATTTTCCATGCAAGCAAAACACCAGCATTTCTCTTGGATTTCTGTATGGTTCTACAATTAAAAATAAGAAATGATACGAACATTAAGTTACAGTAAGGAAAATCAAAACCAAATGAAATATGATACACGTATATAATATTATGTACATAATGGTGTCCACACCCATTCCAAAGTGGGCATCACCCCATGTGAGGATGTGGACACCCTTATATATATAAAATTATGTACATGTAGACTGTTAAGGGATAGAATTCCACATCGAATAAAGATGTAAATATAGACCAACTTATAAAGGATTTGGCTACTCCTTTTAATAAGGTTGACCTTTTAAGATAAAACCTCAATTCTTAACATGGTATCAGAGCTCATTAAACTTTAACGAGCAATTAGATCCGGTTAAGATTTCAAAAGTGAGTGCACGGATTTCAAGATTGGTCTGCTCAAACGAGCCACCATCTTGCAGGGGCATGTTAAGAGATAGAATCCCACATTGAATAAAGATGTAAATATAGACCAACTTATAAAGGATTGGGCTACTCCTCTTAATAAGGTATTAAGGTTAATCTTTTAAGATGGAACCTTAATTCTTAACATAGACAAACCCAAACCAAATTCCCTAATCACTTTTCTGTGTAACCACTTTCCATTTATCAACTTAAATTATAGTCATCTGAAATTTCCATTCAGAAGGTTAGCAAAACCAAACTCAGGTGTTAGTATGAATTCAGTTTATATTCTGCTTTATTTTCCGTGATCTACCGAAGTTTGGATTTAACAAAAAAAAATGGGAGTAACCTTGCATGATTTGGAGTTGGCTGGGGGAGCATTTTTTTATATCAATCTTGCAATTGTGCCAGGTACCATGTGGATCAGCAACCCCAGGAGCCAAAATGTTCTTTATCTGGAAATAATAATAATGTCAAAAAGAACCATAAAATCAAACGACTGATAGCAACATAGGAAAAAGAAAATGACAGCACATTTTATTTAACTAATAGCATATATATTAGCTATTCTTGAAAGCATTCAATTAAGGTCTCAAAACATTCGGCGAAAATTCGGGAAGCCAGATTTTCTGTTTTTACAAAGATTGAACTACAGCTGAGAAAGAAAGTCGAAGGCATCTATTCAGAGCAAATATAACCATCAAAATGTTGGTGTCTTTGAGAGACACTAATACGCACTAACCTGCCATGAATCATACGCAGCATTTGTAATGAAAAGCGGCGTTCGAATTTGTTGTGCCATGTTTTGCGGGAAAAAACACTGAAATTTTTAATTGATATCAGCATGAAAAGAGTTATGTCACAGCAGGAAAAGGGAAACCATCCACTCAAGAAAATTGCTCTTACCAAACTTGGTTTCCCCTTTGAAGTACATGATGAGTGCAAGTTCTTCGCCGATCCCTACATCCAAGGTCAGTGAATAAAATGTATTAGAGAACGATCAAACTACTGTTATGTAATTCAATTTTCATATTTCCACTCGTTCTTTCGCTACGCCAAAAAAAAAAAATCACACACATGTGTCTTGACCACATCATCATAGAATTCCTCGATATGCTGTGCTCCAGAGACATCCTTCCTGTTATAGAGGATCAAAAAAAAAAAAGATGTTGGATCCGCACGAAGCAAAAGAACGTGATTCTTGTACATATCAAGTTATGTCGTCTGGGTACGATGCCCAATATGAAAACTTACGCGTTAATAAAATACCCAGCATCCGCAAAACACTTTACTTTAGCAGCCATGGGAACAAGAGCTTTGAAGTTATCACAATGCAAAATCGATGTTAATCCACCGGCTGAACATCCAGACAGAACGGCCTACATAAGAACACTCAAGTTAACAATAGAAAGGAAGATTACAGTCAAAGTTGGTGGAATAAATTAAACATAAGAGAAAATCATACATTTTTAGCATTCTTCATTCCTTTTTCTAACAAATCCTCGATGATAGCAACAAAAACCCGCGCTCCTCTGAAGTAAAGTTTATTAGCCTGATCAAATATTCACCCAAAAATCAGAAGTTTCCATAAATATTCGAACAACGAAGAAAATTACTTTATGTTTGAAACTTGCCATTTATTATATCTAACGACTTCTAGAAAGCTAAATAGAAAATATGAGGGATCAATAATTTTATGAACAGAAGCCACTGTTATGACTTACAGGATCTACTGCTTCTACATCCCCAGTAAATGATGCTCCATCACAATATCTAACCTTGATCCTATTCCAATTGTAGAAATCTGGAAATGCAAATAGAGACCGTATTTATTAAAGATGACAATGAAAGATACAAAAGTTGATAAAATCAAAATCAATGAAAAATGTGTGAAGTATACCTGGGTTAAACTTTAGTTTGTTGCTCAAAATCCCAGAAAATACAACCTGCTTAACCATTTGCTTGGAGGAACCTAAGCGAGTGTCTTTACGGGCAAGGCAAGTTGTGACATTGTTGCACCATCCTCCTCCCTGGACATGAAGATTAACAGATTTTGTTAAGTTATTATGGAGGATGAAAATTCGCACTTTTTTTTTTATGCATAACTTGGACGTGACCTGTGAAAAATCTGGATGAAAACCATTCCAGCAGACAAAGAATGCGAAATAATAAAAAAAACAGCTTATTGGCACAAAATGTCATTACGTTTAGCCTTTAGTATGGAAAACATCTTTACGTTTCAAGTTTTTCCATTTTCAATCCTCTCTTCATGTTTCATTGTGAAGAACGTTATTTTCATCAAATTTTATTCAATTTTTCAATTAAAAAATGTAAAATGACAAATATACCCTCCTATTTAAATAAGATAACAAAATATAAAGAAAAATAAAGGATTAATTTCTCAAACAGTAGGTTTAACTTTTTGGACTAAAATATTCAATTTTAACAGGGTCAAGTATTTGGCCAAATATCTCGCCGTAACATGGATGGCAAAAACAAAGGTTAAATACTCAGTTTGATTGCCACAAATGCAACAAAAAGAATCTAAGTTTTATTCTCGATAATTCAATCAATTCTATTGCGACGTTTGTTAATCTCAACATCATCATTTTTACTATGCCCATGTTTGGCACACATTAAGAGTCCGTTTGGTAGATATTAAAATTGAAAAACTAATTGTTATTGTTGACTTTTATTAGGCGAGTGAGACCCGGTTATATTTTTAATTTTAATTGACTTTTAATCTCTATCAAACGGGACCCTAAAATTTTCATTCTCATTCTTTTACTCATTTTCAACCACACATCTTTCAATAAAATAATATTTTTAATCACATCAATAATTTTTCCTTCTTTTTCAATCATACATTTTCCATCAATCTACTATTTAACGTGACTCAAACACAACCTATATTTCAAACACAATCATTACATAATAAAATAAAATAAAAATAAAACAGGTAACTACTCTTATTTCAATGATCAAGTCTGCAGCAATAAAAATAATATTTTAATAGCTTATGAAAAGAGGACTAACCTCAATATGAACCAACCAATTGTTGATTCCTGCACCAGATCCCCTATCAAAATGATATGCCGGTGGACTACCGTCTAAACAAACTGGAGCACAAAGCAGAAAAATAAATTCTGAAACTTTTTCAAAAATATATACACACATAAAAAATTAGAATGTGTTTGACCCTTAATGTTTTACCTGCTCCTTTTGCCACAGCACTCTGAACATAAGTAATATCAACCAAAAATCCTTCTGTTCTTATCACAATCAGCATACAAACAAGAATGTAGAGAAATTTCTGTAATCTTCCATTCATCATTCTGTCCAGTCCAGATTTGAATGGATTCACTGACTGTTAATTCAAGAAAATAACAGAAAAATGCCAAAAAGAATTTTAAGGGAGAAAAAAGAATCTGTCATTATGGCATATATATAGTAAAAAAAAAAAATTATAATTATACTGTTCAATTCCGTCCAACCGTATGCTAATATTCATGTTAGAACCCATTATTGTCTATGCAAAAATATTGAAACATTTCCCAAAAAAGATAACATCGCTGTTCTTCTTTGGAAGCAAAGTACGTTTTTTTTTTCAAATTATTCTTTCCGTTTTTTTTTTTTCAAATTATTCTTTCTCCAGCAATTAATGCTAATAAATATATACAATGACAAACCAATACAGTAAAAGATCCAGCAAAGAGTTAGTAAATTTTTTGATAAAAAAAAAAAAGATGGAATAAGAGGTCAAATGCTTCTGATAAAAGCTTGAGATTGTGAGGTCAAACTCACCTTAAATCGGATACTCAAAAGGTATTTCTCTAAATGAATTCTGATTCAAAACCCAGTTTACAGTTTTGGTTCTTGGAGCTCCAGAGAAAAGAAGAAGAAATGAGAAACAAAGGAATGGTGCCAACTAGAACAAGAGCTCTTTTGAAATTGTTACTTTATACGAGCATCGAATCCAATAAGCCACCGACACTTATTCGAGTGCTAAGATTTATGTTATTTTCTGGGATTTATATAGTTTTTAAATGGGGTCATGTCCTATGGGGTCTGCAGGACATGACCCCACTGGACCAATCAATAATGCCGTCTATACTAACAAATCTATCGTTTTACGCGCTCTGCATTGAAAGATGAGAGGGAATAGGGTTGTGTGTGTGTGTGTGTGTGTGTGTGTGAGAGAGAGAGAGAGAGAGAGAGAGAGAGAGAGAGAGAGTAGAGCAAATTCCATGGAAAGACGAGAGAGAATCGGTTTTGGAAATTGACAGAATTTTTACATAATAATATTTGACAAATTTTCATTGATTAATAATTCCCTGTAAGAGAAAGGATGATTTTGTTATTGTCGTAAACTTTGAAGGAAAGTAATATAATTTGCTAAAAAGAATGATACTATCATATTGTTCAATGAAGTATGATAGCATTATTGGTAAAGTCTATATTTCAAGATTTTGATTATCAATTAAATGCAAACCATAAATTCCTTTTATATTTTTTTACGAAAATTGCAAAGGGGTTCTCAAAGTATGGTTATTGTGATAAGTAGGTCCTTAGTGTTTTTTGTTTCTGGTAATTTTGTCTTTAAGTTTTGTATAGTGTGTAACTTATTGATCTTTCGGAAATAGATTTTCTACTTGACCATTAAAATTAAGGGTCTATCTGAAAATACTTAATAGTAAAATTTCTACCGTTGGACAGCTATTTTCCTACCGTTGGCCACCATTTTCAACAATTTTCAACCACTTTTCTTGACCAAATCTCTCACATGTGGGCCCCAATTGACCAAAAACGATAGAAGAAATTTGATTTTGAAAATATCTTCCAAACAGACGCTAAATAGATAGTAAATAAAGTTAAACATTTGTATATGTGTCTCCCAAAATTCATTTCCATCATTCCCTTCGAAAGTATGGATGAGATACAAAATTTATGTCTATATGACACTCTTAGTAGCGCCAATAGGTAAATTCACTAGGTTTATGACTGATCGCCCCTTACTCCACCACATAGGGTAGGGGATAAAGGAAGTCAAAGAATGGTGAGTTTCAAAGAAGTCGTCTGCAACAACAAATAGGTGGTGGTTGATGGTGGAGAGAGACGGGGTAGCACTAGTAAGGGTAGGATGGGCGTGCAAGGATTTCTTGTCATTTCTTTAATAAGAAGAGTTTACTTTCCTCCTTCGCCTCTTATTTCTCGTTTCCCTTTAATTTAGTTTATCATGAAAATCTATTTTTCTTTAACTAATTTATCCCTCAGAGAAAATGTCACGTATTGCACATCATCACCTTTGAACTGCAATATGGATCAAAATAATTTTTCATTAATTCTAATTATATGTATGAAAAAGGTTTATAGTTTATAAGTAGATTAGTTGAAAAGAAGCAAATACTCAATATCGCTTAATTTATGACGTCAAATAATGATAATGATAACGAATTGAATTGATTTCAAATTAAATCATTCTCGTGATATAATGAGACAAGCATATGAAATGAGTGTGATGCATGGTTATGAGAGCGGCCGTGTCCCATTCTCCAACTGTATTTGCACCATCAAATAGTATATTTATTGAAAGATTTATAAACTCTCGTATTTAATAAAAGCTAACTATCTCTTAATTTATCTTCAATTTGTGTTACTTACACTTGTTAGCAAGGGTGGAACTACGAAATGGGATATACACGAACTTTTAAAAGTGAGTTAAATCTTTTTTATCCAATTTTATGAAGTGGAAAAAAAAAAATTCAGGCCAATTTTACAAAGACTGTAAAAATTGACTCAAACTTTATAGAGTGGGTTATCAATGCAATACAACCAAAAAAAGAAAAAAAAAATCATTAAAATCCGGGATGGGTTTGCCCCTGTTTGGTGGGGACTAAAATCATATTTTTTGTATATTTTGATAAAAATAAATGATGAAATATATGGTTGAAAAGTTATAGATCGTATAAAATGTGTGATTAAAATTAGTTATTAATTTTGACTTAAATTAAAATTTTAGATTTTAATTTCTATCAAACGGGGGCAAATTTTGAAAGTGTTCATTTACAGAGATGTTTGTGTCCACTTTGAGTGAAAAAGGTCCAACGAGCAAAACACGTCATCTTCACCCATGATGAACGACTTGTTTCAAACTAATTCCATCGTTTAGGCTTTTGAAAATGCATTTTTTCGTTATTCAAGATAAAATTCTTAATTTTAGTTAGATTGGAATTTTAATTCCATTTAGAGTTTGATTTTATTGTTAGTCCTTATCGTTAAATATGAGTGGTAGGCCTTATGACAATTAGTTAAAAATTAAATTAAATAAATAATCTTGAAAAGTCTCTCGACATTATTCTCTTTCTTTTTATATGATATTTCAAATCAACAATTTAGGTTATAATGTGAAATTTTGCTTTTTTCCTATAAGCTTTCACTACGTCAGTTATGGAACAATTTTTAAACACTGAGATTCATCCCCAATTGTTATCGTATATTTTCATTTCTTTTTATTGTACCTATTCTAATATCATCTGCCAAAAAATCATTTTAACATACTCAAATACAAAATTTTAATTGTATACTTCTCAAAAGTTTTCTTTATGTGCTTAAACTAATCAAATGATTATAAAGTAAACACCTTTAGTTGGGCCAAACTTCAATTATTTTTAGTTAGGTGAACATTGGTGCATGTTAACATGTTTGAAATTAGGACAAACGAAAGGACCTCGAAATTTCTTTCAACGAAACAACCTTGACATCATTGAAAATGACTAAAATTTGCCATTTGAATGGTAATAACGAAATAATGACTACATCGTCATGTTGGGCTCCATTTTTTTTTTCAAAAAATTCATTTTTTTATAATTTATTTTTAATCATACATTTTTTTATAAAATAATGTTATTCACAAACCCAAAACATTCTTTATTTTTTAACCACATATTTTTTAAAAAATCACTATTTCAAAATATATTTTTCCTCGAAATCTCACCTAAGTTTGCCCATACGGGGGACATCATACGTGAGTGGCCGAAAAGTCTTAAAGCACTAAAATTGAGATTGATGATCCAAAGGTGAGTCAAAGACAGATTGGCCAACTGGAAGCAGAAAGAAGCATATGAAACTTTAGCTTTTAGTCACGAAGTTAGACATTTTTTATTATAAAATTAAAAAAAGTAAGTTGTAAATTTTTTGAAATAAAGTAATAGTACTAAAAAGTGGATTGGGACTTGAGAGATGAAAAGAGAGATCGTTTGGTGCCTAGATATGGAGGAATGAAAAATTAATTAGTGAAATGTATTTTAAATAGTAATATGATAGAAAATATATGGTTAAAAAGTAAGGAAAAATTATTGATATGATGTAAAATATTATTTTATTAAAAATGTATGGTTGAAAATGAGTTTTGAAATAATATATTTTAAAATAATGTGTGTCCAGTCTCTTAAGAAAAAAGCTATGCACAATGCTCAAAAGAGGGAATGAATAAAAATTTATTTTGAAAAATTTTATTTTTAAAAAAAAAGTAACAATAAAAATTTCAAATTTTGTGGGGGGCAACCCACATGACAACATTTGGCTCCACCACTAATTTTTTAGTTTACATTAAAATGACCTATAAAATATAGGTCTTTTTTTAATACACGATTTTTAAATTGGATCCAAAAAATAACATCTAGATTTACTATTAAACGATCATTCTCAGAGTTCGTTTTAGCAGTTAAGCTATCGCACATAGTGAAAATATGCTGAAGATAATTAACACATTAAAATCCCAATGATTCGATACTTAAGTAATAAGAGAGGAGCAAAATAAGGATTAAAAAAAAAAAAATCAAATTTCAATTTCCGCACAAAATCTTGATTAGCTTTTGTACCTCTTCGAACAATTCTACGTGTTCATGAATCGAGTGACCAATGCAACACCTTGCTTAACAACCAATTTTCCAATGCCTTTTGGGAGAGAGTGCAAAAAGTTAGGAAAAAAAAAAAGGTTAGTTTTCATACCACTTTTTGAGTAGCCAAGAAAGCTGTAAAAAGTAAGTTACAACTTGCTGCGAGGTAAAGAAAATGTTACCTTCAAATAATTAGCAAGTGAAATAGGTAGCAATCGACCAGTAAGTAAGATTCTTGTGAGAAAAACGAGATTGATTCCTTTAGAATTAAAAAGTTCCGAAAAGAATTATATTTTGTAATTAACACTTTCAATTCGTGTCATCCGCATGTTAACTAAAGGTTCGCGAAGTCGACTAGTGAATTTATAGTTTACAAGAATTTTGTAAATTATATTTCCGTAACTCATTACAAGAAAAAATCAAACAATCCCAAATTAGCCAATATAGATTTAGTATTTTACTTTTTTTCATACCAAGGTCAATATATATTTTTACCATAGAAGTTACAAAAGAAGCACTATATGACATTTTTTCCATTTTATTTTCTATTTATTTAATTGATTTTTTGAATTAAATTCATAATTTTATGACAAATCTTTATCAAGAACTGTATTTATCAATTATTACTCCATTAACTGAAAGAAGGTTATTATCATTTGTTTTTATTTTATTGTTTGTCATCACAATCAATCAGTATATTTAAGCATTTTCGTAACTATAATATAATAAAAAAAAAATCAACTATTCAAAATATATTAAGAAATTCAAGAAATTTACTACTGAAAATCACATAAAATAAAATAAAAATTAATTTTAAGAAAAATAAAGTTTAGCCCTAGTGAGAATTATCGATTATAAATAATAAGAATTATGCTACACGTACATAATTAATTGTACATAATGGTATCCACACTCTCACATGAAGGGGGACCCAATTTAGATAAAATATAATATATTCGAAGTGAGTCCATTTCCATGTAAATGTGTGAACATTATTATATACAATTAATTATGTACGTGTAGTATAATTCATTAATATCCCTTTCAAAGAGACAGTGAACGCGTGCTGTGGACCTCTAAATATTAAGTCCCTTGTGAAGAAATACATTAAAGTCAACAAAGGCTGATTGATTAATTAGAGCCAGCCATTTGCAAGCAATTCACGGAGTAGCGTTGCCAAAAAGACAATTGCACTTAATGAAGTAATTGGCACGTCAGTCCCTTGTGGTGTGAATATGTAGTTGAAAAAGAAGAAAAAATTATTGATGTGATGGATAATATTATTTTATTGAAATGTGTAGTTGAAAATGAGTAAAATAATGAAAATAAGAATGTAGCTCAAACAGGGGCTAAGTACACTAGACATATTTTAAATTTTGAGAAAAATAATATTTTGAACAGTGAATTTTTTGGATGTGTGTGGTTAAAAAGTAGGAAAAATTTTGGATTTACGTGCAGAATATTTTATTGTATGAATATGAAGTTGAAAATGAGTACGTGGAAAAATAAATAAATTAAAAAAAAAAAAAAAAAGCCCATCAAACGGGGCTAAATCCGATGAGGTAGTGAAAACAATGAGGAAATTAGCATAAAATCATTCCCTAATTTCTCGATCGAGCACTCGTGAGCCAAAGATGAATTGTGGATTTTAATGAATGACATTTATAGAACTGAAATGTTTGTAATAAGGTAAAAGTCAAGAATTAAACAAATTATTTTGAAAAAAGCTGAACAAAAGAAATGCAGGTCTTGCCCTGGGCAAACTCTAGAATCAAAAATCAAATCTCTAAGGTACTGAAAGGAACTTAAATGTGGTGTAAATATAATTAGTCCTCTTTATTTCTCTTGCTTTTCTTTAACTTAATTCACGCTTGAAAATTTTTATTAAAGTTATGAATTAAAGATATACTTTAACCTTAACAAAAGCAAAAAAGCAAAAACAAGAAAACAAAAACAAAAAAGTGACTAAAAATTAGAATAATTATCAAATTCAAAATAAAACTTGATAGTACGTAAATCAATAAATTCTACAAGAAATATTGAAGTTTAATGTCATCAAGAAAGCTTAGAAATTTGTGAATTTGGTGCGTCCAACCTTATAAGAAATATAAGGCATGTCTTTAAGGTCAAAATTTGAATTGAGTTGCAAATATTGACGAGTAGAACACAAGTTCAAATTTTACACGAAAATGTCCCTTCATTGCTCAACACATGTGTTGCATAGAATATAGATAGGGTCCAAATTAATACATAGAATTAATGCAAATATTGACAAGTAGATGTTGATTTTATTGAATCTTTCCTTCAAATACTTGAAATCTTGATTCCTCGTCTTAAAGAGTAGATGGTTAAGAAGAGAATAAATTTATAAATTTATTAATATTTATGTTTTACAATATAAACAAGTATGTTGAATACATTTTTGCTGAGAAGGAAAGGGTGTGTATATATATAAGCACGGTGCTTAGTTTATGCTAAGCACCATGCTTAGGTGCCACGCTAGATTTGTGGATAGTTTGTTTTACCACTTAAATACGGTACTTAGTATAAATTAAGCACCATGCTTAGGAGATTAAATTCGTGTATATATATATGTGTTTTTTTTTATTATTTTTTCCCCAACAGATATTGGATGACCTTAGCACTACATTTATGAAACATGAACAAAATTGTCTATTAATAATGTCTAAATTATTAATTTTTTTCCTATTAAGTTGAAATCTAAATATGGTCTTAAGGTCCGACTAACAAGGTTTTTGAAAAGTCAAAATCTGTTCTCGAGACTTAAGAATTTATTTTTGAGTATGTTTGGATAGTTTTTTGAAAGTATTTTATCTTGTTAGAAGAATTTTTATAGGAAAAATGTAACTTTTTTAGGGAACTTTTCTACGAAAATGAAAATCATTTCAAATAATATTCGAAACAGTACAACATCAGTTGTTTTCCATTCTTAAATAATGTCACTTCACTCAACAAATAATGCATTTTGTAGCATTGAATATGGATAGGTTTGAAATTATTGAATCCTTATCTTATCTAAAATATTAAACAACTAATTATTGAAATTGGATCAGGCAAATTTCACTGAGATAAAGATACTAAAGAAAAGAAAAAGAAAGCCTCACCTTCTAAGGTCATATATAGATATGTTAATATTGATAATTCAAAAGAATATACCTTTTCAATTTATTTGTTCAAATTTTACACTAAATTCAATATATATTAAAGTTTAATGTCTGACTTTTGTGGGTAAACTAACTGATTTGTCACATTTTATGTTCTTCTCTCAGACATTGCCTCATCTACTCTGTTCAAGACAACTTTAAAATGATGTAAAACGTTAATTTGGTGTGAACATAATGCTCCAATCGAACTTCAAATTTTCACCAAATTGGAGTAATTTTTGGTGCAACATTGTTCCTTTGGTGTAACATATACGTTTTATATATTTCTCATTTTGTCCTTCATTTTATACTATAGCAAGTTTAGTTCCTATTATGTTTGTTTTTATATCATTTTATTACTTGATAATCTAATTTTGTTTATATTTCTATTAACATTTATAATAAATAATAACTACTGAATACATTGAAATAAAATTATACATTAAAATTCAAAAGTTACAAATTTGATAATTACAAATTAAAAAAAGAATTAGCACTCAATAATATTAATATTGAAACTAAAATTTAACGTAAAATGTAACATAAACTAAGTGTTTTGTTAAATATAATATTTTTTAGTTGTGGTATTAAATATAATGATTTTTTATTAAAAAAAGTATTAAATGCAATATTTTAATTAATTACATGTAATTTCTAATTTAATAGTCTTAGTAACAGAATAGGTAATTAAATAATTTTTTAAAATAAAATAGTCGTTGAAATAAAAATAAGGAAA
>CAIGRB010130204.1:1877-21438 GCA_903798255.1 Fraxinus quadrangulata
AAAAAAAAAAAAAAAAAAAAAAAAGATAATTTCCATTCCTTCATTGAGGTCGACGTCCCCTAGATAAAGGGTGAATATGGACCCATGGTTCATACAATACCAGACCTTGAAGGTCACTCTCCGCTTGAGGCCCTAGGTTGGAATAGGAACTAGAAAACATGAACTGACTTATCCTCCATAAGTGTGACCTCCTTCCTATGATAGAAGGCCCCTAGATATTGGCTCCATGAATTAGGAAGAAGTTAAATGGGAGCTAAGTTATAGTGCTTCAGTAAATACCTAAAAAATGGGTACAGGAGCATCGCATACCACTAAAAATGATGGCTTTGTTCACTACCAGCCTCCCTGGGAAAGTACTCCCTCTCATTTGGTCGAGTCACAAGTAGTTCTATAGCATCAGGGATCCTAAAGTCTCACTAATGGTAACCAAATGGGCCTCATTTATCCTAGAAGGTATGCTCGCCCCCATCCCCCCACTGATTGTATTACTTTATGGGCCCTTCTTGCATTATTTGAAAATTGTAAGGACCTTACATCGCCTCTTTCATACGTTTAGTAGGGATCAACTTTGGGATACCAACCTCCGCACACATCAGCCTTTTGTCAACCCCTACAAGAAACCTAAACACTTGTGTTCTTAGAACTTGAAGTCATTTCGATATTTTTTGACGTTCTCATGAAGAAGAAATGGAGAAAGAAAAGGAATGGAGGTCGATTTAGTGAAACCTTTAACTAAACCAAAGTTTTTAACGAACTGTTAAAATAAAAATGCACATAGAACTTGCCGGAGATTGGTTTAAAATTTTAGAATACCACATTAAAAACTGAAAGTTTTAAAATCTCAGATTTTGCAAAGTAAAGAAAATTACAGAATGGCTAAGGATTCTCCTTTTTTAGGTGGATGGAACAAACCACAACCGTCAGATCTAATAGAATCAATCCTGAACGTCCGTATGAACAGGCAATTTGAGCCACTGAATACGAGAATGGCATATTTTATGGTTTGAATGGAAGGCCAGTATTGCAGTGTAGCCCTTAAGCACGTGTTAAAACACGCCGCATTAGATGACATAAAAATAGCTCATCGCTATGCATTTAATGTGAACGTAACGCATCCATTGAAACCATGTGGTACCTCAACTATCTTTTTTTGGAAGGCAGGATGTTTCAAATCATTTGTCGTGCGTCCCATCAAAGTCTTGTCAAGTCACGTCTCACCTTCATTTCAAGTCAATTCTACTAACAGTAACATGTATAGAGCATCGCCTTCACGTAGAACCTCATATCATTAAAATTTCATCTTTAGCAAAAGCTTCCGAAACCTCATCAATGCTTCAGCTTTAGCAAAACCTGCCTATGTCTCAGAGACTTGCCCTCACGCAATGCCTCGCCTCATCAATGCTTCAGCATTAGCAGAAGCTACCAAAGTCACAAACCCTCGCTCTCATGCAAGGCCTCGTCTAATCAACGATTCAGCTTTAGCAAAAGCTGCCTAACACATAAAGCCTCGATCTTACGGTGGGCCTCACCTTATTAAAACTTCAGCTCTAGTAAAAGCTACCTACGTCTTATGGCATCACCCTTATGTAGGGCCTTGCCTTATCAATGCTCCAGCATTAGCAAAAACTGCATAAGTCTCAGAGCCTCACCATTCTGCAGGGCCTAAATCTCAGAGCTTTGCCCTCACGTATGGCCTCGCATCAACAACATTTCAGCTTTAGAAAAAGATGCCTGTTTCAAATTCTCACCCTCAAGCTAGGCTTCGCCTCAGGAACATTTCAGATTTAACAAAAGATGCCTATCTCAAAGCCTCGCCCTCATATAGGGCTTAGACTCTTTGCCACTTATGTTCACACAGGCAGCAACAATAGGTCTCTACATATCACCAACAAAGTAAGTCCACGCATTATCTATATATCCATTATTCGACTTGAAGCACCATTGTGCTATGTTATCTCTTCACAACTGAAGGATAATCTCAACAATACAATTTCAACCAACATAAAGTACTCCATGCTAAAGTATCACTTCTCCAATCACATTTCACACAACATAAAAAACACACCTCGAACTAAAAATCCACGTATTATATCAATATGTATATATGAACATAGGAGACTATTGTTATGCCTCATCAAACGATGCTCCAGCATGGCCACATGGCAACCACATAATAAGCAAACATAGGCCCATAATCTATGTCACTTTCCTAGGCCAACCTGAGGTCCTTCAGTAGACAAAGTGCTACATTTCGTCGAACTCCCAGCAATGGCCGAACTCTCATGGACGAGACGAGACGATGCGATGTGCTACACTCCTAATCCGATATGAATAAACACTAGTCATATGAGGCACATTCCTATAAGATCTTTCGTACAAAACTTCTATGATTAATTGATGTGACATCTCTACAGCAGTCACTCTATCAAGTCAACTTATGAATTTACTTCTTACATGCCAAACATAGGTTGTGGGGTGGTTACTTTTCAAAAATATTAAATGCCCTTCAGCCTAATACTAAATGAATGACGCCTATGACAAGGCGCCTCGATAGTTAAGATGAAGCCACGTGTCTCTTCATGCAATGACTATCATTTCTCCTCTTCTACTACAAAAACTCACACTTAATGTCATGTGAAAGTAATACAATTTTGCCCAATCAATTAATATTGCTCTCTTATTTTATTCTCTATATCAGTTATACCTAAACACCCAGTGTTCGAATACTTTTGTGGCTCGCCTCTTTAGCACGTCCCACATCCAAATACATTTGATACAAGTTGGCTAACTTGATCGTCGAGTGCACGTGACCACTTCTCCTACCTCCGGAAGACCTTGTCTTCCTAACTGTTTGTCCAAGTAATGTAGAGAAAGGTTACATGGATGTCAGTGGAGTTGGAATCTGTTGGCCACGTTATCCATACAAAAATCGAGATCAACAATATCCTCTACTTATTTTAACTTCTCATTTTTTATTTTTAATGTTCTTCACGTGCAACTTTGTGATATATTCATTTATTTAAATTTATAAACTCATGCATTAATAAGAGAAAAACTACAGTTAAGATAAAAATAACTCAAAATTTCGATTTGCTATTCAAGAAAATTGTCTTAAATTCATTAACAATATATTTTTAGTGAATATACAGGATCATAATTATGCTTCATTGTCCAAAATTGAGAATCTTGTATGCACTAGCATCGTGTTAATTACAATATAGGGTGGGCATAAAGGATTATTCTAATGAAATTGTACTAAAATGTAAATTAATTATGACTATTTGGTTTTTAGAAAAACAAACTGAGGTGGATTGCTAACAGGTAATGGGTTAAAAGGCTGTTGGCAAACAGACAGTTCTGAACTCAGCTGAGCTATTTAATGTTAAGGAAATTGAAAAAACCAGCATTAAAATAGGATAGATAATGACTTGAAGAACCTTTTTAATATTCCCTTGAAGTTTATTATTTAGAAACTATCAAACAAAGCATTTTGACCTAAATTTAGATATATCCCATTTCAATCGAAATAAACACAAGAACATAAACCACCCCAAAAAATATATTTTTGTCAGTAAATGAACATCACGTCTATCCAAGGTCAACACGAAATCATACTCAATTCTAGTTGAGAAATACAAGTTTCAAATAATTTGATAATTTTAATAATACTTGATGCTTAAAATTTTGACCATTCTAAACTTTGATTGCACTTTTAAAATCGACATGTAAATTGCATGGGGGAAATAGTTTAACTATTTCAAATTTCGCGCACCTAATCTTTCAATAAAGAAACAGAGTATGCTATAATATAAGGCAGTTGAACCTAAGGTATGAGGGAGAAGAAATAATTTAGAGATCATATATTGATACTCACAAGATTATTTATCCAACAATATGTAACTTCAACTTTATAGGTGGCTTGTAGGTCAATTGTCAAATCTTTTTTATCAACATATTGGGTAAAGATTCGTTTGCGATTGTTATATTCTACGCGTGGTTCATTACATCATATAATTGTACTTTAAAATGATATGACAATAATTTTGAAACGGAAACATGACATTTGCTCTAGTTTAAATGGAATAGAAACTTATATTGAGGGTACATATAGGCTTGCTGTTTAGAAACACTAAAAAATGGCATGGTTTAAAGTTGAATCGAACGTGTATAAGCGTGCACTTAAAAGAGAGGTGAATGACAAAAAATTTAATTTTATTATGTTATTCATCACCATATATACACACATTCAAGTGACTAGAAAGGAGTAGAACATATATATAAACTACATAAGATGCAAAATTTTGAAATCAATTATTGACCTCGATCATAGAGAACTTTCCTAAATAATTCTAACATTTTAATATGATTCTAAATTATACGTTCGTAATAATGTTGATGATGACACTCTAATCAATTAATACAACATGTCTAACAATAAGTGTATAGTTTGTTTGAATTAATTTTTTTGGAATAGTTAATATGAAATTTGTTTCCCATCAATTTTTTGAAATAAAATTATTCAATCGTTTCAAATGACAGTAATGCCTTTTATTAAAATATTATTTAGGCAAAATTGATGATATTTTCGATAATATAGTATCTATTGTCTTAATGACAAGTTAGACGATTATTTCTAAATTGACAAAAAAAAAAAAAAAAANGAAATACTTAAATAATTCAATATTCATGCAAAATGATTGGAGAGAATATGGTAACATTTTAAAAAGGTACTAATGCTACAAAAAATCGCACATGTTGATTTTCTGAGCTTGAGAATTGAGAATGAGCGCTAACAGAATCTTCTAGTACCTGAAACTGTGTCCTTTTTGCCATTCAGATACTTAAGTTAGAAAGAATTTATACAAAGGGCTTTATGTTGAAAATTATATAAAAGCTTACCTATATAATAAAATGGGGAGTTGTATTTATAGAGGTAAGTAGCACACTCCTGGTATGATTAAGTTATTCAAACACCTAAGAGTCCTACCATGCTTAGGAGTTGCAACTTGATTGAGGTTGTACTATTGATGCATTTGGATAAAGATGAAGCTTCTGTTATAGAGTCCTCTCATAATAGGATAGATTAGTTATTGCAAGATTAAACCTTTGTAGAATTGGATAAGCATTATCCTAAGGGAAAGTCCTAATGGATCAAGTGTTGTTGGGTATGAGGTCAAGGCAAAACCTCAAGCAAACCCCAAGCTAACGGGAAATGTTCTTGCCCAAGGAAATAGGCCAACAAGGTCAACAGGATGGAGGGTGTACCATCATGTGCACGAGGAAACACGTACCCAAGGTACCATGCCCAAGGAGATAAGATGAAAATTGGTGGAATGGACAACATTACTCCTCGGGTGTAAGTGTTCGGGTCATGACATATTTTGGAAACATCAGTTGCACCCGTGCATCCATGTCAGAGGCTTGCGCAGGATGCGCAAGTTTTTCGGATGAGATGCATATTGCTGAACCAAGAACGATTAACCTTGAGATAAAACTGAACAATCTTAGCATGGGCATGGATAGCCTTGGAATGGGCATGATCAGCCTTTGGGACAGACATGATCAACCTTTGATATAGGCATGATCAGCTTTGAGACAGGCATGATCATCCTTTGATATAGACATAATCAGCCTTTAGAATAGGCATGATCATGCTTTGGAACATACATGATCAACCTTTGGAACAAGCATGATCAGCCTTTGAAATAGGCATCACCAGTCTTGAGTGAAAGGTCATGCTGGAGCGTGGAGAGTGATAATTCATCAAGTCCTTCATACTGGATGAGCGGCACGTGTCCTAAAATCAAAGGTCATGATCATCAACCTATTGGGCCACAAATGAGCCTGGGTTGGATGGATGTCACGTGGCATGATTGGAGGGCTAAGATCTCATGACCTTTGGTATTACCCGGGGGCCTATAAATATCCCTTAACCCCATTCATTTGTCAGATTTCTCCTTTACAAACTATCCTCGAACAACCTCGGGCTTTGTATTTGTTTAAGGTAAGTCCTCAAGACTTTAAGATAAATTTAAGCTTCCATTTTCTTAGAAATGTCTACTGATAGTTCGTCAGGGTCGAGTTCAACACCCTAGTAAATAGGCCATTCTATAATTCTAATGGTCATTCCTTTAGATACCAGGTCGGTTCTTACCAATCTTGAGTTTAGGTGTCGATACAAAGAATATAAGGTAATCTGTATTGCGAGAGAGTTCGAGATTATGCCCGAGTGTGATATTAGGACCCCGAGACATGGGGATAAGGTAGTTAGAGCTCGGGAAGGGGAGTTGGTGGTTTTCAGAGAGGCTTTGGAGGACGAGCTTAGGTGGCCTCTTTACCCCTTTTGTGTGGAATTCCTGGTCGCGCATTATATGTGCCCTGGGCAACTTGTTCCCAACGCCTGAAGGATTATTATTTACTTTTTCATAGCTTGTAGGGCTTTGTCCATATCTTCTAAGCTCGACCTCTTTAGGATGGTCTTTGAGCTTAAATCCTTATCGGGTTACAATTTTTTTGTGTATTTATCAACCTGAGGACAGTTTAGGACTCCCAAAATGTCGAGCTCCTTCATGGAGTAGAAGAAAAAAATAATTTTTCATCATTCCTCAAGATCCCGATCACCCTTTTGGTCCTCGATGGGCTATCCCAGACACTTTTTGATTTAACAACTGGCAAGCCTATTTCAAAGTTTTAGAAATGGATAGGCAGATGTTGGAGGATCTCGAGCCTTTATGTTATATCTTGATGACCTTCTAGATGATGATATCCTCGATCTAGAAAACATGAAAGGACTCGCAGTAGGGTTTAATTGCTTTTCTTTTATTCAATCATTTGATCTCAACCATTCCTCAAGCTAATGCCTCGTCATTTTGCAGAAGATGTGACTTTTGGTCCTTAAGTATTAAGATTGGCGGAAAGCCAAAAATCAAAAGTTCCTCAGCCAAGGTTCCCAGGTCAGAAGAAATGGAGAAAGAGATCTAGAGAGAATATTCTTGAGGTAAAGAAAGGGCCGGATGAGGCATTCGATGTTACTTCTCAAGTGCTAGTGATCAAGCTCGATGCAAATACCTTGGTAAGTGTTGTTAAGGCGAGAACAATAGTTGTTCACCTCGAAGAGGAGGTCATACTACAGCCTCCTCCAGATGTCGAAGAGGGAGAGAGTTGCACCTTTCTATTCGATCTTGTAGCTAAGTACCAAGAAATAGAGCTCAAGTAAGGGGTCAATACACTACAGTCTTTGGTATTGAAAGTGTCTTCCGTCATGTTCATGCATAAAGTCATATTTTCCAACTTTCTAACCTTGAGGTTTGCTCATACTTTTGTAGACGTTGAGCGTGGCTTGAGAAATGTTGCTGAATGGGGAACCTGATTCTCGAGAGTTGGGCGAGCTCAGAAATACCTTGAAGTTCAGACCCGAAGAGTAGCTGAACTCAAAGTTGAGAGTGGCCAAAATGTAAATAAGATAGCCAAGCTTGAAGTTAGGCTGTGCCAAGCTCGGGATGAGATAGGGGTGGTAAAGGACAAGGTCAAGGATGCCAACTCGAACTCGAGCAAAAATAAAGAATTTTGAGCTAAAGGTTGAGGAGGCTCGGGAAAAGGCTATTGAGGACTTTAAGAAGTCCGAGGAATTTATGGCACTAAAAGGGGAGTATGCTATGGGTTCATACCAATTTACATTCAAACAGGTAAGAGCACTGCTTAAGGCTCGAATGCCTAATATCTAACCAGCTGACCTTTAGCCAAACCCAGAGGTTACGTATGGTCTCGAGCTCTCTAGCTCAGAGGGAATGATGGTCGAGGATGGGGCTGAAGACGAAAATGATGTTAAATAGGCCATTGAACAACGACCTAGACTAGGTTCTATCCCTATTTGATTATTTTTTTAACCTTTCATTTTTGTATGCTATTTAAGTACATTGCCCGATCAGGGCTCAAAAATTTGTTTTTAGGTATGAGTGATATTATTTTTTATATCGATGCTTCAAAATTGTTCATTTCTCTACCACCCATTTGTATTTGTATCGAGCTTGAGCTTCTTAACACGATTGTAAGCTTAGCATTAAAATTTTAATAAAGTTAAGTGCCCAACTCGAGGAGCTTAGATTTATTAGTTTCGAGCGTTAGTCAAAGTATTAGGGCAGTCTAGTGCAAATGACAATTTTAAACCAGTTGCCAACTCGAGGAGCTTAAAAATGCAAAGCTCAATTAGAAAGTTTAAGCAGCTTGAGAAAATCTTGGATTACCAAGTTATAAACTCGAGGAGCTTGAAAATTTTTTGAGGTTATGTAATCGAATACTATAGCTAGGGATTGTAAAAATGGGAAGTGTGTTCAGCGTTATTCTAGTGTAAAGTAATGAACACAATCGATCTATATGCCCGAGCACTTTAGGTTTTGTAACTATTTCTGAGCAGCTTAGGAAATCCAATGATCCCTAGCATTGATCCATAAGGGTTTGACAACTAGCATGTTCGGGAAGATAGCTCAAGTAAATGCCTTGGTCTTTAAACCTTTGTATAGGGCACGATTTTGAGATATTTGTACAGGGCAAGGCTTAGATGTGCATGCTAGGGGCAAGATTTTGCGATATTTGCACGGGGCAAGGCTTTGCGATGTTTGCTAAGGTAAGGTTTTGAGTTGCTTGCAAAGGACAAGGCTTTGATATGCTTGCACGGGCAAGGCTTTAAGATGCTCTCACGAGGTAAGGCTTAGATGTGCTCGCACGAAGTAAGACTTTGAGATGCTTGAGTGGGGTAAAGTTTATAGATGCTTACGCGGGGTAAGGCTTTAAGACACTTGCTTGGGGCAAGGCTTTAATGTGCTTGCACAAATGCTTGCGCGGGGCAAAACTTTGAAGTGTTTGCTCGGGACAAGACTTTGATGTAGTTACTCGGGGCAAAACTTTGATGTTCTTGTATGAGGCAAATCTTAGAGGTGCTTGTTTGAAACAATGCTTTGAGGTGCTTGCTCAAGGCAAAACTTTGATGTGCTTGCACAAGACAAGGCTTAGATGGTATTTCAGATGGAAAATAAACTTTATTGGGATAAGTCTCCAACTCCAACTAATCCAAATAAACTCATCCTACCTCAAAAGTAAACATGGGCATGCAGGCCCGACCAATAGACGGTAAAAAGACTCGAGGCATGCAAGCTCGACAAAGTAAAACATGGTAAAGAAAAAAAACAATCTATGAAGTAAATGTAGAGAAAACTGCTTGTAATAAACTTCCAAATTATCAGTATTCTATGGTATTAGGAATGGTCTTCTTGATGTGTCTCTTAGGCTATATACTCATTCACGGACTTGTCGTATGACCTCAAAAGATCCTTCCCAAATAAGTCCAAGCTTGCTGGGGCATGTCGGGCTGCTTCGGCTCTTCTTATTACGAGATATCCAACTCCAAACCTTCTGGATCTCATCTTATTATTAAGGTGTCTGGTTTTTCTATTTTGATAAGATGTAACCCTTATGGCAGCCTGTTTCCTTAGTTCATTAAGAAGTTTAAGGTGCTTCGTAATGTGTTCCTCGAATTCGAGCTCAAGTCTCCTGAGGCTGGGCAGTCTAACTTCAATTGAAAATGTAACATCAACACCCAATGCCAATATGAAAGGGGCTTCTCCCGTCGTGGTTTTGTGAGATGTTCTATACATTTAAAATATAGAGGATAATTCGTCAAACCAAGCGCCCATGGCATTCCCGATCCTTATTTGGAGGTCTTGCAATATAATTCTATTCATTATTTTGGCTAGGCCATTGCTTTGAACATGTGAAGCCGATGTCAAACAGTGGTCAATCCCAAAGTTGGTGCAAAAATGTTCAAAATATGGATTATCAAATTGTCGCTCGTTGTCAGTTACGATGACCTTGGGTATTCTGAACCTACAAACAATGGACTTCCAAATGAATGACCTCAGCTTGGGCTCTGAAATTGTTGCCAGGGGCTCGGCCTCTGCCCACTTTGTAAAGTACTTCACTGCTTCATTGCTATGGCAACGAACTTCAATTAACCTCTGGTCACTGGGAATGGGCTATGGATACCCACACCCCATTGTTCAAATGGAGTTGTACAGTGGATGAGGGTAAGGTCCTCAACTAGAGAATGGATGATGATTTTCAACCCTCTGATACTTGTCTCTTTCTTAACATAGTCTATGGCATATTTCTTCATGTAGGCCAATAATACCCATATCTTATAAGTTTGAAGGTTAGGGCCTAAGCTCCTTGATGATTCCCACTCACTCCTTCATAAACTTTAGCTGGGGCTTGGGATGATTCCCACTTACTTCTTCATAAACTTTTGCTAGGCACCTAAGGTACAGAAGAGTGAAACTGCTGTGAAACAAGACTCATCTAATCATGCAATACCTTGTTGTTAGTATCGGATGTTCCTTACTGTCTGTGGATCCTCTGATAAATTTCTATTGGTTATAAATTCAACTATTGGGTCTATTCATGAGGGCTCATAATCAATGTCTATAACATAGGGTATTTGATTTATGCTTGGTTCCATCACAAATCTGATGTAGACTATTTTATCAAGACCATCAACTCTCATAAAGATGAGTCAGGACAAGGCATCGACCTTCAATTGTTGGCTCGAGCAATATTTATAATTTCACAACTCCTGAATTGCCTATGAAGATCGTGAACGTTTAGGCAATATAAGCTCATCGTTTCGTCTTTCCTTTCAAATGTACTTTCAATCTGGCTAACCAAAAGTAGCGAGTCTCTAAAAATTTTGACGTGTTCAAGTTCAATGTTTCTAGACCAAGGACAACTGCCTCGTATTCTGCCTCATTGTTCATACCTTCAAATTCAGTTCTAAGTGCACGTAGAATTTCTATAAGCTTGTCCGGACTAATAATTATGACCCCTGCACCCGAACCCGAGGAGTTAGATGCTCCATCTACAAATATCTCTCATGTGTTTGTAGCAGCTATCTCCTAGCCCTTGAGGCATTGGGTTAAGTTTTATTATGAAGTCAGCCAAGGCCCATGCCTTGATAGAGGGTCGAGGCTTGAACTCTATATCAAATTCACCAAGTTCAATTGCCCACTTCAACAATCTTCCTGAAATGTCGGGCCTCTAGAGTATGTGCTTGAGTGGCTAATTCGTGAGCATTATAAATAGGTAAGATTGAAAATATTGTCGCAGTTTTCTTGCTGCTATGACAGGGAGAGAGCAAGTTGTTCGGCCAATACATATCTGGTCTCTATATCAAGTAATATTTTGCTCCCATAATAGATTGGTTGTCAAGCTTTGTTGAGTTTTTTCACCAATATACCAATTACAACATTTTGAGAAACTACCAAGTACAAAAACAAAGTATCTCCAGGCTTTGGTTTCGTGATAACTGGTGGGGTTGCCAATGTCTGTTTGAGCTCTTAGAATGCCTTCTCACATTCCACTCGATGTTTTGATTATCTCTGTGAACTTTGAAAAATGGAAAGCACATATATGCTGCACGAGACATGAACTTGTTCAAAGTAATGACTCAACCTATTAGTTTTTGTATTTTTTCTTGCTCTTGGGTGATTCCATAGATGTCAAGGCCTGTATCTTATTCAGATTGGCCTCAATTCCCCTATACATGATCATAAAGCCCAAGAACTTACTCGAGACTACCCCAAAAGCATACTTTGTCGGATTTAATTATATATTTATATTATCAGAGTTTAGAGAATACTTCTTCAAGATCAGCGTTATGTTAAGCCATAAGTTCAATATTGCGAGATAGGCAGCTTATAAGTTCAGCCATAAAAATGACATCAAGATCTTGACCAACCGTCACTTTTTTACAGTGCTCAAGCTCGATCTCTACCAATTCTTCCATAGGAAAAAGTCTTCCTTACTACTCGAGCTCGAGATTGGATGATGCGATTTACATTACGTTAGTGTTTATTCCCCCAAACACAAGGAATATAAAACTACCTAGTAACTAACTGGTCTCCACACACAACGCCTACACCATTACTTGTAGGTAACTTCATAACAAGAGGGAAAGTGGAGATAGTAACTTTGATCTTGTTGAGCAAAAGTCTCCTAAGAACGGCGTTGTAAGCCATCGAAGCGCGAACTGCTTGGAAAGATGTAATTTATGTCACTTACTTCTGACCTTTGCCTAAGGTGAGAGGAAGATTGACGACACCCTCTGGAATGATGGTTTCACCTCCGAACCCCTGAAATGGGGTTTTTTACTGCTTTGAGCTATTTGGCCAAAATTCACATTCTAGCAAAGGCCTCATAAGAAAGTATGTTGGACTCGCTTTCATTGTGAATTAAAATCCTCTTCACCTTAAAATTAGATATGATGTCTGCTATGACTAAAACATCATCATGAGGAGATGATATGCCTTCTTAGTCATGTGACCTAAATGTTATGTCTTCAAAGTTGTCATGAACTTTCCTTGAAGTTCAGGTGTATTTTCGACAATACTACTATAGGCTTGTCATTCTTCCAACTATAATGTTAATGGTTCTTGCAATAGACTTGTCATTTTTCCTACCTTCGGGGACCTTCCCCTTATCACGATCATTTCTTGGGCGTTTGGCATGACTAACATAAGCATTTAGGAATCCCTTTTTGATTAGTACCTTAATCTCCCATTGTAGGGCCTTGTAATTCTCCGTAGTATGTCCATGGTCCCGATGATAATCGTAATACTTATTCTTATCTTGAGTATTAGGAGGGGACTACATCCTTGAAGACAATTTAAGCTCCTTCATATCATTGATCTCCTTCAAAATGTTAGTCCTAGAAGTGTTTTACCTGGTGAATGACGTTGACGATGTCTCATGTCTCTGCTTATTTCTACGAAGTTCTGGCCGGAGATTAGGATCATGCTGTCTTTTTTGTTTGAGCTATTCTGAGGTCGGATGAGGAGTTCTCCTAGGATTCAATGTCTCCTCCATGTTAATAGATTTTTTTGCTCGGGCGAGGAGGTCGGTTACTAACTTAGGATGGGTTTTGACAAAAATATTTTTAATGTCTCACATCTTATGGCATATGTGAGGACGGAGACAGCTATTGTAATATGTAGGTCGATATGTGAAGTCTTTCTTTATTAACCTCATTATGAAATTACGTAGAGATTAGTTCGATCCTTGACAAAGTAGCATGAAGGAAGCAAACAGTTTTCCTTAATACGTTTACTACTTGCAAAGAAGGCAGAAAATTTGTAGGCCAAATCTAAGAATGAGACAATAGAATTTGGCTCTAGAGTAGAGAACTGATTCCTGGCGGCATTAGTCAAAGTTTTGGGAAAAGTTTTACACATTACCGGATCTAGTGCTACTTGCAAACTCATGACGTTACTATATACGTTGAGATGGTTGATCGGGTCCGTAGTTCCATTTTATTCTTTTATATGGGGATACTTGAATCTGTCAGGTAAGAGATGCGATAAGATCTCTGGAGGAACAGTGTGTTAAGGATGAAACATGTTGGCCCCTGAGTATTTCGAAGCATACCAGTTGCAATCACGTCATGTATGATCCTGACAAGTTCAGGGAAGTCCATAGTAAATGATCTCGAGCTCGAGACCATGTGAGGTATGCCCACGGTTCCGGCATCACCATTGCCAGGAACAGGCTGTGGAGCTCGAGCATTTGACATAAAACCACCATGTGGTGCTAGTGCTCGATGCAGATTTCTTTAATTTTGGAATTGAGTTAGCATGACGACTTGTTTGTGGATCTCCTCAAATGCCCTAGGAGCAACAACTGTTGGTGGTTGTGTTGGTTCTCCTAATGATTCCTCCTGCGGAACTGGAGGATCTTCATTAGGGGGTTGGTTGAAGACATATGAACTTTCTAGAAGGTGTCCTAAAAGTGTATTAACCATGGCTTTTGATAGCGCTTGCCACAAATGGCGCCAATAATGATACTAAAAATCGTATCCGTTGATATTTCAGAATTGAGAATGAGCATGAATAGAATCTTTCAGTACCTAAAGCAAAGACGTCGATGTGTGTCCTCGTTGCCCCTCCAATACTTAAGTTAGAGAAAAAATTTATGCGAAGGATAATATGTTGAAAATTATGTAAAAGCCTATCTGAATAATGAATTGAGGTTCTGTATTTGTAGAGGTATGTAGCACACTCCTAGTAAAATTAAGTTATTTAAACCCCTAAGAGTCCACTATACTTAAGAGTTGCAACTCGATTGATGTTGTACTATTGATACGTTTGGATAAAGATGAAATTCTGATGGTAGAGTCCCATCAGAATAGGACATATTAGTTATAGCAGGACTGAACCTCTTTAGAATTAGATACGCATCGTCCCAAGGGAAAATTCTAATGGATCAAGTGTTGTTGCGAATGAGGTCAAGGAATAACCTTGAGGAGACCCAAGCTAACGGGAAACATTCTTGTCCAAGGAGATAGACCAACGAGGCCCACATGGTGGGGGTGTACCATCGCGTACCCGAGGTACCATGCCTGAGGAAATTAGACGAAAATTGGTGGAATGGAAAACATTACTCCTCGGGTGTAAGTGCTCGGGTCATGACATATTTTTGGGAACATCAGGTACCTTTCCAAGAATTGACAAAAATATTGAAACAAGTGCACAATATTTAGAAAATGAAATGTACTGAATACATTTTAATCTCTCTCTAAAAGTGATCTCTCTATGTAATTTCCGCTAATTTCTTTCAATGATTCTCTTGTACAAACAATTATTATAGTTTGATAGGTAGTACAATTAACACAATTAGATAATATAATAAATAAGATTCAAACTTCTTTTCTTTTCATAGTGTTCAATATTATTCCATCATTCTATAGACCAATCCTATATAAGTAGACATAATTTGTTACCAAAATGAAGATTATAGTTTTCAAAAAATCAATATGAGGTGTTTGATTAAATGCTAAACAATTAGGTATAGAATCCACAAGTATGAGAACATGTCACCCATTTAATCGCGAATAAACCATGGCTAGTAATTATTCTAGGAATCTCAACATTTAGTGGGGAAAAATAATTTATTAGACGTATTATTTTAGTTTTGGAATAAAATAAATTAAAATTCCCAAAATTTTAATATCTGTAATTGAGTCTTGAAATTAAGAAGATGCCATTGTTGAAGATAAAGAATTGCCAGCCAAAGTCTAAACATGTGCAACCCCTATTTAAATGATTCTTCATGTTGTGCTGATATATTAAATAAAATTATTAAAATTCAATCTAAAGATTTTTATTCTAAATGTATTATTTCTAAGATCTTTTGCGGTTGAATTACTTCTTTTTTATACAATTTTACAATGTAACGCTACTCTTATGATCCTAATTGATTTGTAATTTGGATGGAAAAGAAAACATTGAAGAAGTTGAATATATTTCATAAGCATTTTATATATACATTCTATATAAGATAAGAAATGAAGTATAAAGAGGAGTAGTTGTGCTTCAATCATTTTGTTTTTTTCAAATTGAAAAGTTTATGTATTGAATATTATTTAAAGTGGGTAGTAGTTGAACTTAATTAATATAGTATAATAAGCGCAACTAGGCACCTTTCTGTGGTATTTAATTAGCTTATAATACAAATGTAAATAGATCTTTAAACTTCTATAATAGTCCAAAATTCATCTAGTTGTCACAAATTAAAACAAGGAAAAAGGACAATCAACTGTTTGTATTAACTTTACCTCTCTATAGCATTAGCTTCACTAATTAAGTCCCTATTTGGTATCACCAAAAAAATTAATTAAAATTTAAATCAGAGTTAACTGTTAATTTTAATCACCCATTTCATAGGACCCACAACTTTTTGATCATATATTCCATCAATTTTTATCAAAATTTACTAAAAATTTGATTTTAATCTCTACTAAACAAGCCTAAATTTCTTGTGAAAAATAGGGTATGTCTGCATGAGCTCGATCTAACTTAGTTTAGTTTTGATCTGAGAAGAGTGTCATCCGCTAACTTTGTTTGCTCACTTTAATTGAAATTAAGCATTTTTAAGCCAATCTTTTTACTACAAAATTCAACTAAATTATAACCCCCAATAAAGTTAGTTGAGCTCAAATTCTTCATTTCCCATAGTACATCGTTTTTAGGCAAAAAAGATGATTTTGCCATTTATCTCTAAAACGTGATCAGGTCCAATTAACTTCAATATAATTTCTAAAATCCGCAATGGTCCCTGACATTTACAGAAATTGCAACTAAGTCTGAAACATTTCTAACGACTAATATCTCATTTTTTATATTAATCGAACTTAAAATTAAATTCTGGTTCAAGTCATCGCCAATCCGCCTTCAGATTAGAAACAAGTGGCAATAGATTTGCGTGTTTCACTTACATGGTCATAATTGTTGAGTACAATTTAGATAAACATGGAAAATTAGGATTTAGGTACCACCCTTCTTCGATTTTTCGATAAAAAGAAATATGATTATTTTCATAATCTCATAACAAGTACTTGAAGAATATTCTCTGTAAACTTGGACGAAAGTTTGTTTGAAGTAATAACGGGGTAGATCTAGTCACCACCCTAGCCATAAAAGACAACCTAAATTGGTTTATTGAATTGTTAAATTCTTGGAACACATGACAATCATATTTTTCAAAAATAATATTGAAAACTACAATTTCAAGAGAGAAAAATAACGTGGTTAGCCACCCACCCTGTCTTAATCAGCTAAACGTGGGACATAAAAGTCGAAACCTTGCATCTTTTGGCGATTGCAAGGGCATTTTCCTAACTTAATATCAATAAAATTCTTGGTCATTATAACAAAAACGAATGGTTTACATTCACATCTAGAACGTATTTGTCAACATCTACTAACATATAAACAAGTCAAAATGTTTATAACTAAGAAAAATACATGATATAGATGCAAATATAAAACGAATAAAAGTTTCACAATCCTCATTAGTTATTACTGAAGAAACAAATATTCTCCACCACTCATTTATTACAAAACCGTAGTGTTTTCCTAACCATTTTGATTATTCACTAGCAATTTTAATAATACACGCATTTCCAGTTGTGGTGTAAAATTGAGTGTAAATTGATATTTTCAAAATTACTTTTGCATCATTATTTACATCTCAATGGATCTAAATCCAAGTTCTACTCCAGCAAAAAAAATCTAAATCCACTTTTTGTCTTTTGTGGATGTAAATTTACATTTTTTTTTATATCTTATGTCGAAAATGCAATTTACATCTCCTTTGTATCTCTCCATTGAAGATATTTTTTATCACTTTGGAGATTTAAATTTTTATTTTACACCACTATTGAATATGCTAATATATTGTATCATATAAGACTTAACATAATGATATTGTATAAGTCATTTTTCTTTATAATATTGTACAATACTATGCTATGTGACTTGCTAAACATTCTAACAAATTTGTTATTCCACGGCTTTATTTAGAAGTCAGTGCGTATATTGGTGATAGTCGGCTATATCCGCCAACTAATCTAGTATCTTACGTAATTAATCATGCATGTAAATTAACATAATTGTGGGACCACATGATCATTATAAAAATAAATAATTATTGCCAGAACGAAACAAGGTTCGCTGGCTTAATAAACAATTATTGGCAAGAAAGAAGAATAACATGTAATTAATGTCACCAAAAATGTCATTAACTTCTCGAGTTGTTGTTCCAACAGACCCTTAAAGGGTCTTCAAGAGTCTCTTTAAATGTCATATATTCTTTATTTCAAATAGTCAAATATTGAAATTAGGATCCAATAGACACTTTAGTTTAACTTTTCAAAATTGATAATGACATTCATCTAGGCCGCTGATGGGTAGTAGTCTAGGTGCCATAACCTTATTGGACATCATAAATGGACTTTGATCCTTATGTTTTAGAGATTCAATCACTTAATATCATTTAATTGACATCGAGATTATTGACCATCAATAATTTAGATGGCAAAATAGAGGAGTTTGGCTCTCTATGTTTGGAGAGTCAAACTAACTCTCTATTTGTATTTTATCATTTATTGCATTTAATAAAATTGTAAGTTTCAATGCTCCACTAATTAAACTACACAAGTTATATTGAATATTTAAATTATTGAAATTCGAAAAATATATATTAATTTTTAAATACATATATTAATACAAGTTGGGGATAATTGCAGCCACATTTCCAAACATTTCATTTTGTCTCAGACTATACACAAATCTTTAGTTTGTGTCAACCATAATTCCAAACCTTTCAAAAATTCACATCTGGATGAAAAATGGACGGAATCTGTTAGTTAAGCCATCAGTTGACCTAAGAAAAAGGAAAAATTGATAATTTCAACCAATTAAAACTAGGGCATTTTCATCATAACACATATTTCCTTTTAAAAAATCAAATATATCAGTTACGTATTTTCATTTCCCATTGTTTAACTTCATCATTGTATAACACCGTCTTCTACAATGGACCCTGAAGAAACCCACAAACAGGATGATAATCCATCAGATTTTGGTTATCATCTTCGAGGTGCTCTTCTCCAACCTGAGTAAGGTGAGTGATTTTTGAATTTTATCCATTTAAGGTTATTGACTGTGTTAACTAACGGTGTATAAAATGTCTCCCTTTAATGTAAACTTCTAAAAATTTGAGTGTTTTCATGACTTGGAACGTCATAAATATTGTAATCGCTTGTTGAGTACATGTACATTGCTAGAAAAGAAATAGTGACACGACCCGTCTCCTTAATGGACCTGACACGTGTCATGCGCCGATGATAGATATCAGCTAAGTGCTGGACCCACCATCAAGGCAACTATAAACTGCTAAAACTATGACACACTTTTATAAAAAATTTGACAGAGTTTTCCCTATAATAAGGACTAAAACCACCTGAAAAATACCAATAATCTCAAACCAGCACGTACAATTTTAAAACATGGTACATCAGCCCTCAAAACTTAAACTATTCAAAATGTAATACTGGAAAGTCGACCTTTACAAATATTTTACAAACAAAAATTCCAAATGTAATCAAAATACCCAATATGTAGTGAGCCCGTGATATAGATACATGAATTAGAATTTAACTCTTTTTGACTCAATATGCATGTATCTCAAAAGAGATATGAACTGAGTAAATTGACAAAATGAATCGTACAATTAAAGACAAAGTGTGGCTAGACTCAGTGGATCAACAAACTCCAATGGTGCTCAACTCAGCTACTATCTGATAAGAAAAAAGAAGTGACAAAAATATGAGCTGATAACTCCGTGAGTGGATAGTTTGTAAATAAGTAGATTTTCTGAAAATACATATTCTTTTGAAATTTGGAAAAATTCTGAAATCTAATAATACTTTTTAAGACTGAAATATGATTTCATCATAAAATCCTCTATTTTTCATTCTAAATAAGTAACTGTAAAATATAACGACTATAATTAATTTAATATCTACGGAAATCTCTGAAATCTTTTACTATTCAAAACTATAACCTGAAAGCTTTATGCTGGGAACTGAATAATCTGAATTCTATAACTGGAGATCAAATAAGCTATTAAAATACTGAAATATCACACCAAAAAGGTACCTTGAATAACCTTACTCATG
>CAIGRB010130224.1:0-23453 GCA_903798255.1 Fraxinus quadrangulata
ATTCTTGAATTAAATCTTCACGTCATGGTGTTGTGCTTCCCGTTATTGCCTCTTTTTCTCTCTGAAAATCTTCATAAAACTCCCCCCTCTCCATTCTGGACGGCCCTAGGGTTTAAATACACAACCGAAGATTTGTTTCCATAGGTAGTTGAATCAAAATAGGAAACCAGAATTTTTGCCCAATTTTTGTACTATACGACCACATAGTACACTTCTATGCGGCCGTATAGAAGAGTTGAAAGAAGTCCTGGAATTCGCTGAAAGCACCTATGCGACTGTATAGTATTAAGAACTTCCAAAATATGGTAATTTGGTCATTGATCTTCTTTTTACATTTCTTGTCCTCTTTTCAGTTTCCTCTTCCTCTAATGTGTCGTCTCAATGCCCAATTAGATCTTTCCATCTTCGATCTCTCCTCTAGATCATCTTTTGGTTATATACACGTTAGTCCCTGAACTTTTATTTTCTTCCATTTTAGTCCTTTTTCCATTGATTTTCCAATTTTTCACCATGTTCATCGTTATTATCCTACAAAACACAATTTTTATAGAATTAAGCTATATTCCAATTTATTTCCAATAATAATCCATGTTTTGTGACCTAAA
Organism: Fraxinus quadrangulata; assembly: GCA_903798255.1. Classification (NCBI taxonomy): domain Eukaryota; kingdom Viridiplantae; phylum Streptophyta; class Magnoliopsida; order Lamiales; family Oleaceae; genus Fraxinus; species Fraxinus quadrangulata. The sequence continues at coordinate 606 of CAIGRB010130224.1, forward strand.
TAAATGACTCAATATGTTCCACTTGCTCCTCATCTGAAGAAGATCCAAGCCTCATCAAATGACTCAGACTCATCCCCGACTGAAGATTGATATTTCGTGCCTCATTCTTGCTACTTTGACTGGTGAGAAGAATTTAGTGCAGAATTTGTGAGCCAGATCGTTCCAAGTAGTTATGATCGCCACAGAAAATGAATCCAACCATTCAAGGGCCTTATCCCGTAGGGTATGTGGGAACAACCTCAGCCTGATAGCATCTTTTGATATTCCTTGGTACCTGAAGTGTTGACACATATCCAAGAATTGAGATATATGTGTGTGTGGATTTTCATTTGCCAACCCGTAAAACTTATGCCCATTTTAGAAGAGTTGGATGACATTAGTTTTTAGCTGAAAGTTTGGATGTTTGAATGGTGGGTACACAATACTGGATTGACTCTGGATGACGAATGGTGACAAGAAATTCCCAAGTAAGGTATTCCCGTCATCTTCTTCCTCTACATTGGCTGGAACTGCAGAATTCTCGATTTGTTGATTAGCCATTAGTAATTGTTCTTGGTCTTCCACCTTTGCTGCTTTAGCTTCCCTTTGCATGCGGTGAAATGTGCATTCAATTTCTGGATCAGCTGGAAACAGTTCACCTCCAAGCGACCTTAGCATACAATACTTGAAGAAGAATCAAAAGTGGCACCGAGATAAAGTACTAAAAAGAAAAATTTCTAACTAAAACACAAATAATAAAAATAGATAAAACTAAAATACGAATTAGTGTTAAAATAAATAGAACTAAACTAAATTCAATCCCCGACAATGGCGCCAAAAAATTATTCACGAAAATATTGTTTATTTTAAAATCAGTGCAAGTATACGGTTCTTGTTTATGAAAATATTGTTTGTTTTAAAACCACCGCAAGTGTACGGTTCGTTAACAAATAATAAAGTGGAATTTAGAATTCCAGATATCGTTCTCACAAAGATTGATTAGTTCTAATTCTAATTAACTTGACCTTAACCGAAATAATGAAATTGAAGTGTTGTTGTGATGAAATTATAACTAAAGTAATCTAATTATGCTAGGATGTATGATTTAACTAAACTAAATGCAATTTATGTTGAATGTAATTTGGAGTGTTTTCAAATATGTGATGAATGTACTAGGATTTCAAATCCCTTATATTAATTATCTTTAACTCAAACTTTTAGATTTGACAAAGCGATTTAATTATGAAGATCAATATTCCTAGTTTGTTTAACAATCTCTCTTGAGTAGAATTAAACTTATTTTTACATGTGACCCAACTATATTTCTATGATGGATGCTAACAAATAAAAATGCATCAATGGATTTGTGAATACTTAAAGATCACATAAAACATAGCTTTATATTTATATCCCATATCGGACTCAACGACAATTAACACTATGTCTAACTTATTTTCCATCTCTCGAGGGTAAAATAAGCCACAATATTCATACAATTATTGATCAAGTAATTGTAGGGAAAATCAAATCCATGTCAATCATTCAATAATTAAAAACGTGCTTTGAATGTCAAGAATAAAATCACGAGTCAAAGATTCATAATACAAGTTTCATCGTAATCCTAGTACAAAAGAAATCTAGCCTAGCATGTTGGGAAAAAGAAAATCAGAAAATTTAACGAAGAACGACATCACCAATTGAATTATTGAATTAAATCTTCGCGTCGTGGTGTTGTTCTCCTCGTTCTTGCCTCTTTTTCTCTCGAAAACCTTCATAAAACTCCCCCCTCTCCATTTTGGACGGCTCTAGGGTTTAAATACACAACCGAAGATTTGTTTCCATAGGTAGTTGAATCAAAATAGGAAACGAGAATTTTCGCCCAATTTTTGTACTATGCGACTGCATAGTACACTTCTATGCGGCCGCATAGAAGAGTTGAAACTGGTCCTGGAATTCCCTGAAGAAACCTATGCGACCGCATAGGTTTAATACTATGCAACCGCATAATGTTAAGAACTTTCAAAATGTGGCAATGTGGTCATTGATCTTCTTTTTAGATTTCTTGTCCTCTTTTCCAACTTCCTCTTCCTCCAATGTGTCATCTCAATGCCCAATTAGATCTTTCCATCTTCACAACTTCGATTTCTCCTCCGGATCATCTTTTGGTTATTTGTAAATTAGTCCCTGAACTTTTGTTTTCTTCCGTTTTAGTCCTTTTTCCATTGCTTTTCCGAATTTCCACCATGTTCATCGTTAGTATCCTACAAAACACAATTTACATAGAATTAACCTATATTCCAATTTATTTATAACAATAATCCATGTTTTGTGACTTAGATAAGTGTGTAAACCACACTTATCAAGACGTTATCAACAATTATAAAATATACATAGAGGTACAGACAATCTCATATTATTTACTTTTGTGGCTCTTGTTAAGTTAAAATTGAACATTTCTGTACCACGTCTACATAGAAATCTTGTTCAAGGGTATTGAAATATCTGTAGAAAGCTCTTACAATATTCATGTATCTTTTGTAGGTAAAATGAATAAAATATCAACCATGTTTAAGATATATAAGGACTGATGATCTATTAAGAGTTTTTTTATGATTAATCTCCACATCTTTGATTGATTAAGTGAACCCATTTATTAGGAAGATAATTTTACAGAAAAAGAAATTTCTTATATATAAAACCATGTCGAAGAAATCATAAGACGGCCGTATGTTGTTGGCAGCTTTCACCAAAAAAACAACATGAAACATGACAATTCAGACGACAAAATGTGAAGTTTGCTTTCAAACTTAAGGGCCATTCTTAAATCTGAAAATAGCGCAGAATTCCTAAATAACTTTAAGCATTTCACCGAAAACAACGTAAAACACAACAGTTCAGATAACTAAATCCGAATGAAAAACGAGACTCAGTAAAAAAAGATATAGCTAATGAAGTGCTAAATCACCATAGCCACTTCAAATCCACGAGTGTGCTCTTAGATCTTCAGAAATCAGTCTTTATTGGAGCTACTGCCACCAGCACCAAATGAAAAATCCTTTCCTACCCCAGAGCCGGGGATCGTCCCGTGAAGATGTGGACTTACCGAACCAGACATTTGTTTCTCCGTTTCAGTTGCAACATCTTGTATGAACTTTGCATAAGACTCCTTCAACTGAACAAGTTCTTCGAAACTGAGTTCCTCAATAGGGCGCGGGAACCAATATTGACCACCCTTCTTTTTCTCTTCTAGTTCTTCTAGACGCTTTCTTTCACCTTCTTTTACGTCCTCATTCTTGGTAAGTTCCAGGTTCATTTGGAGTATTTTTTCACTTCGATGAGCCTGGATCAGTTTCTCTGTCTCATCGAGTACTCGAGCATTTCCAGTAAGGAACCTATCAGCAACTGTGTTGACATCTGGGTGGCCAAAGGCAAAAGGCTTTCCATTAGGCGAGAAAAAAATCATGCCAACTTCAGCACCGGTCAAAGTGCAGAGCTCGCTAGCCTTTTTGAGAAGACCAGCTTGTCGTTTGGAAAAAGTAACTTGCAAGTTTTTTTCGTTCCCTATTTTTTGCATGGCCACCTTTTGGCGACCCTTGCCTTTTCTGGAGGGCGTTTGACTGGATGAACTCATGGTGAAGAATGAGCAAAATAAAAGAGCAGGAAGATGAGAAGTGACGTTCAGATAGCTGTATTTTCATGTAAGTAAATGGATTTTTATAAGAGTCGATTCCTGCTAGCCGGATTTATGGAAGATGGATCCCAGCTGTCTTCTTCAACTCTTGATTCACGAAACTCTGTTCAAATTGTATATTACTCTGCAGTTCTTCCAATTTGTTTTGGATTGTAATTATAAAATCTGAATGCCATCAAGATGAAAATTAAATTTCAATCCTAATTAAGGTCACTGTAATAATTGTTTTATATGTATATATAAGAATGACTTTAATTATAGAGTAATCTATTTGTACATAACGATGCACATAATAATGACACGAAAGATTATAATGACTGAATTTCTTTTCTTTCCATCTCTTTTTTCTGTCTCTTTCGTGTCGTTATTATGTACAACGACAAATAGAATTATTCTTAATTAAATTCCTAATGTTATTATTTCTTTCATAATGTATATTAACTGTGTGTGAAAATAGATAATCTCCCTTGTAGATACCACATAAATATAATGTAAATTAATACAAGATTGCAAGGACCAAATTCCATATGATTACAACCATGTTACTGTTTCCAGATCAAGCATTTAAATTGCAATGGCACCCAAATTAATTTTAAAATCATAAAAAAATATTATCCCGTATATAGAAGTAGAAAATTAACTATTCCCGTGTGTTTTAAACAGGAAATTGAAGCAGCGTGTGGTCAGCTGCGTACAACAATTGTGGAAGCTCCAAACTAGAAACAACTTTACTTTCTCATATGGTTTGTGCTACTATATAAACCGAATGTAGTATATTCAGGATAACATCTGTATATATTAATTGTTGGGAATAATAATTTCAAATAAGAGGAAAGGAAAAGAAGCAAAAGAATAGAATCAAGAACTTTAAGGAAAATTCAAAGGCGTAAACACGTAATCGTTATTCTCAAATGATATTTGCTCCATCTCGGATTAAATTTGACGTTCAAAAGGGACTCCTAACAAATGGTTTGCAGAATTTATCAAGCTTTGGAAAGGAATTAACACTTAAGCACTAGTGAAATTCCTTTAAAATGTAAAAACACAAAAATAGAATTTTGAATATGAAAGAAAAAGGGTTTTAATCTTTCTTGTGGAATGGAATTTGATCCCAAGTGGTTTTTATAAATTTTTGGTATTGATCATTAATCACCTATATATGGATCTCAACCATTACTACACGAAATGGTGCAAAAACATGATGAAAATAGGCAATTTTTTATCCAAAAAGATACCAAATTTGAAGTTAAAAACCAGCAACGACTCGTTTTTTAAATCTATGCGGCCGCATAGGTTGTTCAATGGCAGGGCGAATACGCCCTATAAATTCTACATGCGACCGCATGCCTCCAAAGCTTATGCGATGCATAGGACGAAGTTTTGGTCAATTCTATTTTTATTCTACATATTTGTTATTGATTTTGAACAACAATTTCAACAATTGCTCACTTGTTCAATAGTCAATAAAATTTCATATTCAAAATATATAATATTTATGTATAAGAATTAGATATCTTTCGATTTGAATCTAACCATGGTGTAATTCAAACAAAGTAAAGTCGAAATTAAAGGTACCAAAAAGTTTTGAACCAATCATTTCATGTAACAATACTAGTAAGAACACACACACACACACACACACACAAGTATCACATGTTCTCAAGTTCCTCAATCTCGTTTAGCACTAATATGGTCTTGCGCTCATCATATTCAATGAACTTTTAAGAGAGAAATTCCAACTCTCTATTGAGGCGACACCATCTTGAAGTTCATCTAGGTGAAATTATTCCCATATCTTTGTTGGAAATACTTGTACTTTAGTATTGAATTTCATTAAGAGCTTAAAGCTCAACCCTCATTCAAGTAACAACCAACATTATATTATTAGGATATGGTTATCGCGAATCTTATAATGTTGAGAATTATTCACATATCGAAAGATTTGTTATTACCCTTTGAACTAATGAATTACTTGTTAAGTAATGATATGTAGAGTTGCCATCACTGATAAATCTTTTATTTTAAAAGTTTCAACTCCATCCTACTCGAAGTAAATAATACTAAATGTCTATTTAGAGGTTTAGTTAAGGGACCCGTTAGATTCTCAATTGACTTAGTATAATTCAGGAAAATTATTCCACTCTTAATTGATTTTTTTATGTAGTTATGTTTTAAACTCATATGTCTAGAGTTCCCATTGTATATCTCGTTGTATGCCTTTACTAATGTAGCTTCGACTATCACACATGATAGTTATCAAAGGTGTATTCTTTGATTCCAAATGTATTTCATAAAGAAGATCCTTAACCCACTGAACTTCTTTCCCAGTGTTTGATAATGCTACAAATTCAAATTTTATAGTTGAGTGTGTAATACATGTTTGTTTCTTTGAATTCCAAGAAACATCACCTCCTCCAAATGTAAACATCCAACCCGAAGTAGACTTACTTTCATGCGTACTAGATATCCAACTAGCATCTATAAACCCTTTTAATATAGCCAAAAATTTAGAATATTGTAGACCTAAGTTCTTGATTTTCTTTAAATAGCCAAGAACTCTTCCAATGGTCTTCCAATGTTCTTTGCTCGAATTACTAGTAAACCTACAAAGTTTATTAATTGCAAATGCTATGTCCGGACTTTTGCATTGAACTACATACATTAGACTCCATATAGCACTTGCATACTCCAATTGAGCAATTTCTCTTCCATCATTCTTTATAAGTTTTAAATTTGGATCAAGAGGGGTAACGAATCTTTTTCAAATTTTTGAACTTATTAATCACATTCTCAATATAAAGTGATTGACTGAAGTAAAAACCCCCACTAGTTTTTGTAACTTTGATATCCAATATGATATACACTTGTCCAAGATCTTTCATCTTAGATGCTTGCTTTATACCATATCATGTCACTAACTTGCATACCTTATGTACATTTTTGGGTAAAACAAACAATTCATGAAATATCTTTCGAATTAAAATCACCGCAAGTATACGGTTCGTTAACAAGTAATAAAGTGGATTTGAGTCCAAATATCATCACACAAAGATTGATTTTGTTTAATTTTAATTATCGCAATCTTAATCGAAATATGAATAAAATGGTGTGTTTATTTGTAACAAAATTATGATTAAAATAATCTACTAATGCAATTATGAGTAAACTAACTAAAAAATGCAAATTGATGTGTTTAATAAATCACAAACGCACTAGGATGCCGAATTCCCATACAATAATCATTTTTAACCTTAATTCTAAACTTTTGACAACATGATTGAATTTTAACGAATTAATGTTTCTATTTTATTTAACAATCTCTTTCGAGTAATGTTAAACCTACTCTCATATATGACCGTCCTATATTTCTATGACGAATGTGAACATACAAGAATGTATGAATTTTTATGAACATTTAAAGATTTACGTAGAGTATAGCGGTATATTTATATCTCCTATTGAACCCTATGACGATTTACACTATGTCGAATCTATTTTTCTTCTTTCGAATGCATAAAATAAGCCACTAAATTCATATAGTTACCGTACACAATAATGTAGAGAGAAGATAATCCTGTAAATTATTTATTAAAAATTCATATTAGAAAGTTTATCGTTCTCCTAGCACAAATAAATCTAGTATAACATGTTATGAAGAAGAAAACAAAAGATATAATGGTGTTTGTCGCTCGGAAATTCTTGAACTCTTGGATTTGATCTTGATTTATTCTTTGCCTCCTTTTGCAATTCATTCTCCACCCCCCTAATTATGTTTTGAGAATTGGTATTTATATTCTCTCTAAAGAGTCTCAAAAGATCTCCAAAAATCGTACATATCATGGCCCAAACAGAAGTTTCCTTGTTGGAATTGAATTATGAAGGAAACGGAATTTTCTAGCCGAATTGGCCTACACGCCCAGTAGTAAACGGGGTGGCTAGCCAAGCATAGTAAGTAGTCCCTGTAATTAAGGTTAATGGCCAGGTAGATGCCACCTATATAATTGAGCGACTGCCCATGTATAAAAACTCCTTGAATTTTCCTTTTAGCCATTTTCGTCATTCTTTCTTCCATCTTGATCTCCATATTAAATTACTTCAATTTTAGTAATTCAAAATTTACTCAAATGCATATTAGTTTCCAAACTTACAGCTGTTGGCAAATTAATCCTTCTTTCTTTTTCAACTGCTTAGAAACAGATTCAAAACTGAAATAACATAAAATTAGCCCAAGTAAAATCCAATACTAAAACGACACAAAACTTAGTATAATGGCTCAAATAAGTGCACAAAAATGCACTTATCAAAAATCCTTCGGGATATTCCATATAAACCTCTTCGTCAAGATTTCCTTTTAAGAATGCCGTCTTGACATCCATTTGATGAATATGCAAGTTATAAAATCGAAACTAATGCGAATAAAATTCTAATTAAAGTTATTCTAGCTACCGGTGCATAGGTTTAGAAATAATCTATTCCTTTATGTTTTCGATACCCTTTAACTACTATCTAACTTTAAACGTATTAAGAGAACCATCAACATTGTATTTTCTCCTAAACACCCATTTATATTCAATGGGTTTGGATCCAAGTGGTAAATCGACAAGTCCCCATATATTATTTGATATAATTAAATCAATTTCATCTTTAGAAACCATAGCTTCTCTATAAGTTTTATGATATGTCTCCACTTGTAGAACGAAATGAATTGTTTTTCCAACTTTCTTCTCATTTTCTTCTACTAGGTAAAACGAAATAAGTTGAGAATCAATTTCATCCGGTTCTAAAGACTTCTCAATTTAAGTTCTTTTGCTTCTTCATGGTTCACTAGATTCACAAACATCTTTAGAAAATGTTTCATCTTGTATTCTACTCGAGCTGGAGATCTCATTGTAAGTTTCCCTTAATTCATTATCCGAGGATAGTGAATTCTCAAAGAATTCAGCCCACTTGATTCAATTATTACATTGATCACCAAATTTAACAATATATATGATTTGCTATTACTAGCATAACCAGCGAAGGCACATTTTATGCCTTTTTTTAAGCAAAGACTACTAGCGTGGCTATTTTATTATTTTAATAAAATGAAGTACAAGAAANNNACCTCACCTCCAATAATTGAAAAATGCTAAAAATGTTTCAAAATGAAATGCAAGAAACACTAAATGAAAAATGAACAATTAGGGGAAACCACTCAAGGGTATTCTTGAGGGTAAATCTTCAGGTGTAGTATATAGACATCAACCGGGTCATGCATCTAGTCTGAAACATTTTCGGATCATAGTAGTCTGCGTAGTCGAGCTCGCTCATTGGAGAGGGTTGTCGCCTGCTAGAAGGGACCCGCCTAGGTGAATAATGCTATCCGGGTGATGATGCACTAAATGTTGGAGGCAAAAAGCAGGTGCATCTAATCTCATAGTGCTCTGTGCTACAACATCTAAAGCATGTGAGAGTGACCTGCTGACTGTAGGTACGTCGTCCTTTACGTTTTACATGCAATCTCCAAGTCCCATGCCATCTATGTCTCTCTGTATATGTTCCTTCACCATATCCTATGACATTTTATGCCTTTTGGGCCCAACTTGATCGTATTAGGGTTCGTGTTCTTATAATATACAAGACACCCCACACTTTGAACTATCAAATGTTGGATTTTCTACCTTTCTACAATTCATAAGTTAAATGGCAACGTAGCATAAGTGAAATGGCGACTTAGCATAAGTTAACATGGCATCTATCATTTTAACTAAAGTTCCATTTTTCCTTTCAGCCAATCCATTTTGTTCGGGTGTCTTAGATGCAAAATATTGATGAATTATGTCTTTGTTCACAAAACAAGTTAAAATCACTAGAAAAGTATTTACATCATCTATCACTTTTTAGAATTTTTATTTCCTTACTTAAATGATTTTCAATTTCATTCTTATATATTTTAAACATATCAAAAACTTCATGTTTATGTCTCATTAAATAAACATAAGTATATCTAGAGTGATCATCTATAAAGGTAATAAAAAACCTATTTCCACCCCTAGCTAACATACCATTTAATTCATACATGTCCGTATGAATTAATTCTAAAATATTAAAAGTCTTATTTACACCTTGATAAAGTGTCTTAGTCATTTTAGATTATACACATGTTTTACATTTAAATGCACAATTTTCATTATCTGATATAAAGTCACATTTTAACATTCTTTTCATGGTGCTCTTACTTATGTGACATAATCTACCATGACATAAAGTAAATGAATCAACAATATAAACAAAATCAACTTTATTAATAATTTTTTTAATAGTACAAAGTTTGACCATTCTTTCACTAAAATAACTTTTTTCAACAAATTTTCCATTTAGGATAATACAATTTTACTGGAATCATAAACAATTTTTATACACGAGTTTCCTAAAAGATTACTACTAACTAAGTTCATATTTATTTCAGGAACATGCAGTATATTTGTTAAAGTAACGATTTCTCGAAAGTGAAGATAATCTCTACATTTCCTTTCCCAACAACTTTGGAGCGGCATTTGTTACCTATTTGAATCTCTTGATTTCCATCCGCTTCATAATAGGTTTCGAATAAAGATTTATCATATGATTGATAAGTGTATTTGGACTTAAAAATATAGACATTTAATAGATATTTTAAACAATTACAACCTAATTTATTGTATATTTCGATTATTAGGTGAAATTCGATGAAAGGAAGTGGACTTGAAATAAAGAAGTGAAAAAATTGGCGAAAAATGGACAGTATCCAAAGCTTGGTGTTTAAAATGTAAATACTCAAAAATTGTGCCGAAACTCATAATGAAGATTCGAGAATTCTAGAAGTCAATTGGATGCAATTAGAAGTCAAAAGCAATGAAATATGACCAAAATAATTCTACAAATCAATTTTCAACCGCATAAAGATGTTTCAGATTTTCAGCCAGAGATTGAGATCCATTTTTGGCCTAGCAAACATTCGAATTGGAAAATAGTTATTTCAGGTAAAATCATATCCCTTTGAGTTATCATTTCAATGTACTTTGAATCGCTAATCGGATATTGGAATAGAAAGTTACGACAAAAATACTGAAAAATACGTGGAGTGGGAGCAGCGGCTCCACCTAGTGGGCGCCACTCTCCGGAAAAAGACTAGATTCGTGGCACCGCAACACCATCTAGGTGCTACTCGTTGCCAAAAAGAGGGTTTTCAAATATAATTTATCTTTTTAAAAGCCCAATTCAATTAAAACTCATCCAAGATTCAAAGAAGACATAAATACAACTCTGATTTCACACAATTTGGGGGAGAGAAAAACACATAATTATCAAGATCAAAGAGCAAAATCTAGGGCTTGAAGACTTTTGGAGGTTGAAGAAGATTCTTGGTGCTAGATCTAATTATTTCCATCATCAAGATTTCAAAATTTGATTATGAACTCTATCCTTTTTGTGTTTTTTTTCATTATTATGAGTACCTAAATTCATAGATAGGTCGAACAATATAATCTTTGTGTGACAATTTATCTATTTTATTCAAGATTCTGGTTCTTTAAATACATGTGTTGATTTTATTCATAAATTTAATGCTTTGAATTCTTTGGCCAATTATTAAACGATTTTGTAAATCTATTACGAATCGAGAGATGAGTTTTAGATTTGGACCACATAGTAAAATCCAATAATTTAGTATAATGTGTAAAGATACATATACTAATTATTGTGGTCATTAAATAAATTCTTAGAACTAATATTTAATTTAACTAAGGTTGATTCACATAGAAATATGTAATTGAATTAGTTAAATGACTCAATGAGAACTCCAAAAGGGTAAATTGAATACTTTAGAAGAATTCGACCGAACACTAAAATAGTAATGAATATTGATTGGCAAATTAAAGGGGATCCATAGGGTAAAATTGTAAGTCCTAGCATCTACATTCATACTTTTAAAACTCAAATTCAACAAATTGTGTACGTTAGATAACTTCGATTTAGTTAGAATAATTTAGATATCAATCACCAAATTTTATTATTTGTTTTCAATAAAATTAAAGTTATTATTAATTTAACCAATTGTTAGATAGTAGTCCTCATGAGATGTGAGAGTTTGATATAGATATGGACAAAGGCGGAACCACATGATTCGTACCATTTATTGTTTGACTTGAAGTAGTCTCAACATGATTCATTTATGTTATACACAGTGATTCAATGTATAAAAATATAGAAAGAAAAGAAGAGCACACAAAGACTTTTCCAAAGATGATGAGATGATGTAATTACAAAAAATGGACGGATATTGTCTTAAGATTGTCAGGGTGGTATTATATGTAAATGGTTTTTCAAGACGAGGAAATATTCAAATTTAATTCACATGAGCGTAATTAAACTCTAAAAAAAGAAAGTAAGAAAAAGAAAATAAAAAGGAAAATGAAATCCGAGGCAAGTGAAAACACTTTCTCCTTAAGACAATATTGCCACGCAATGGTGCTAACGGACTATGGTACTTGTCTCCCAATATACAACAAATACAACTTGTGGTAGAAGTACTTCAAACCACAAGCAAAAATGAATTTAGAACGAAATTTTCTCTATACATGAAAAATGATTTTGGAATGACTTTTGGAGAGTATTTTGCAAGAGTTTTTGAAGTAATGCTCAATGCAAATAATATTGAATGCATAATGGACGTCCAAAGGTTCCTCTATATTGAAGATGAAAGGTTGTGAGTAAAATATTGCGCCCCACACTCAACAACATTTGCCAAAGGTCGCAGCATTTACTGTCGCTGACCTCTCTCTTGAACGACAGTGAAACCTTTCAATTAGAGCTTCTCTTGCTAGCATGTCACTAGAGCAATAGGAGAGCCATGGAGTTAGCCATTTCGTTGGGGCCCATATATGCTCTTTTCTATCCAACTTTGGACTGCAATTTTTCATTCATCCGGAATTAGTTTTGAGATTCCAAATATACCAGACAATCAACTCGACAAGTAGAACAAGTTAGTCTATTTATATTCATAATTTGACTATCAGATTAAGTCCGAATATTTGGTTTAAGTTGACATGAAAGTCACTTTTCCATAATTTTATTCTCTAAACCAAATTCCAACATAAGCGACATAAAACATAATAGTTCAGAAAACTAAATCTGAATGAAAATCAAGACAAAGTAATGAAAAAAAAAAGGATATCTATTAAAGTGCTAATCGACCATAGCCACTTTTAATCGACGAGACTTCTATTGAATCTTCAGAAACGAATATTAAATTGGAGCTACTGGCACCAGTCCAAATGAAAATTCCTCTCCTCCCCCAATGTCATGGTTCGTCCCGTGAGGATGCGGACTCATCAAACTAGACATGTTTCTCCGTTTCAGTTGCAACATTTTGTTTGAACTTCCCATAAGACTCCTTCAACTGAATAAGTTCTTCGAAACTGAGTTTCTTTCACCTTGTGATACGTCCTCATTCTTGGTAAGTTCCAGGTCTGTTGGAGTATGTTTGCACTATGATGAGCCTGGATTAGTTTCTCTGTCTCATCGAGTACTCGAGTATTTCCAGTAAGAAACCTATTAGCAACTGTGTCCACATCCGGGTGGCCAAAGGCAAAAGGCTTTCCACCAGGCGAGAAAACAATCATAAGAACTTCAGCACCCGTCAAAGTGCAAAGCTCGCTAGCCTTTTCAAAAAGGCCAGCACGTTGTTTGTAAATTGCAAGTTTTTTTTTGTTCCTATTTTTTCAATGGCCACCTTTTGACGACCTTTGCCATCTCTCAAAGACGCTTGATTGGATGAACTCATGGTGAAGAATGAGCAAAGTAAAAGAGCAGGAAGATAAGAAGCGAAGTTCTGATATTATTTTCATGAAAGTAAATGGCTTTTTACGGAATAAAGCTATCTAGCACCTTGTTCTACACTAGCGTAGGCATCAGCATGTCATAGGTCCTAATTGTATATAGATTCCAGCTGGCTTCTTTAACTCTCGATTTACGAAATTCTGTTCAAATTGGATATTAGTATGCAGTTCTCCCAATTTAATTTGGATTGTAATATGTAAAATCTGAATGCCATCAATGAGAAAGTTAAATTTCAATTCTAATTAAGGTCACTGTAACAATTGTTTTTATACATATAGATAATGATGACTTTAATTGATTTCCTTGCATCATTATTTCTCTCATAATGTACATTAATTCTGTGCAGAATTTGAGAATCTACCTTGTAGATACCATAGATACCACATAAATATAATAAAAATGAGAATAAATTCTATACAAGATTGCAAGGACCAAATTACTTGTGATTGCAAGTTTGCAACCATGTCATTTTTTCCAGATCAAGCATGTAAACTGTAATAGTTGAAATCAAAATCTGTTAACGGTCAAATTGTATAAGAATCTTGATCTTTTTATGTGGCGATACACGTCTAAGGCAGCATCGGGGGTTGACCAGTATAGGCCCTCAAACGCTCAAGTTAGCCAGAGATAAAGATTGTCATAACATCTAATTATGTGTTTATTATTTAAAGAAAGGATTATGTATTGTGTGGGCTGTTTAATCCCCTTTGTTATACCTTTATGCTTCTTTATATATTTGCCTTTGAAGTAATTTTCTATTTGAATAGTCATATCTTAGACTGAGTTTCACTATTTTTGTTGAATGGCTGCTAGTGACCTTATCAGATTGTTGCACTCTTACTGCTAGAGTTTTTGAGTTTTGTCAACATGGAGATTGTTCTCGAGGTAATTTAAATCGGTTGTGCTAGGGACCTAATTAGCTGGAGCATTGTTGTTTAGCCACTAGATCCTATGAGTTTGGGCGTCTCTCAAAGCTATGTGAATTGATTGTAATGTTTTGGCAACTTATTGATCTGCATACGAATTATCGTGGCCTCGTGACCCATTAATTGCAGAGGTCAGCCTTGACAATTTTTTTTGTGATCATGGTGACCAAATTGTCCAATGTTGGCCTAGGAAAATTTTTAGTGGCCATTGTCACATGGTTACTACCGTTGTCGCCTTTATAATTTTTGTTTTAGCATCTCAGCTGGCTCTGTAGTCTGCTTTTGAGATTTCATTGGCCACCACAGTGACCCGGTTACTTACTACAGCGGTCGACCTTGGAGATTTCATTAGCCGTAATGACTTGTTTAGTGGTCAACCTTGTAGATTTCATTGGCTGTAGCAGCCTATTTAATATCGTGGTCGTCCATGGAGAATCTATGACCGTAGTGACCCAGTTTACACCCAGCTCAGCCACGGAAAATCATTGGCCGTAATGATCCGATTAATCCCATGATTGGGTGTGGAGAATCGTTCGTCGAGAAGTGACTTGATTTTTAACCGTAGTCAGTTGTTAAAATTAGGGTGTGACCCCAATTCTGCTTGGAAGAGTATTTGGAAATTATATTTGAAATCTAGTTGGGAAATCTAGTTGAAATCTATTTTAGAATTCGAGTTGGAATTTATTTTGGGAGTTCAATTAGGAGTTGGTGATTTGTGTTAGGCTTGAAGAAGATTTGAAAGAGACCAAGTTGCAATAAGAGAGGAAGAAATGATGAAAGGAGAAGGAAATAGCAAACTAGCGCTCGCTACGCGCATTTATCTCGTTCGAGCACTCATAAAAGGAGTTTCAGCGCTCGCTATCCATGAGGATCCCGCTTGAGTGGCGAGCTACCGCTCGACAATCGTGAGATCTTCGTTCGAGCAGTGGTCTTATTCAAATTTTGAACTGTTCTCGATTTTGTTATATTTTTAAATACTATTTTTATCACAAACACTCTATTATTGTATAGACTTGTTATAATTAAACTCCACCACATTTTAGACTTTTCTTTGCACTATATATATATGAGGAGTAAACCTCTAGAAAAATTGTTGAAATGTGACCCAAATTCCATCTTGTATTGATGGATTGGTTAAAAGAGGTGTTGAAGAGGTTAAAATATGATTAAAGTGAAGTTAGGGTAGCCCAATCCAGGTGTCTATGCGCCAATCGGGATGAAAAATTGGATTTTAAAAAGGGATTCAGCGCTGCTTAGGCACCATTTGGAGGTGCTACATTGCCATTCGCTTGGAGCGAGCCTGTCGCTAGAGCGTTGGTATTATCAAAGAAAATTATGTTTCCATTTTTCTAACTCGTTTTATCCTTTTTCCAACTAAAACATATTTTTTGGGGTTCTATATATATTCCATGTGATTTTGGCTTTGTAGAATATTAGATACAAGTTAGATAATATTATAAACACGTTTATAATATCTTTGTATTCTTTCTCCATATTATAGTGAATTCTCATTTCTTCTTCCAATTTTCTTGTGTTATGATCTTTAACTCACATTCTACCATATAATCTCATTATTAATTCCTAACAAGTGGTATCAGAGTTTAATGTTTGATTTGTTCGAGGTTTTATTCTTGTGATGGAAACCATGAAGTTTGATATTCCGCTTTTGGATTGCAACACTAGATTTTCATTGTGGCATGTGAAGATGCGACCAGTTTTTGTTCAAATAGATTTGGATGCTATTTTGTTGGAATTTGACAAAATGTCCACGAATTAAACTATAGAGGAGAAACAACTGAAGGATCGCAAGGCCTTGTTACAGATTCATCTTCATATTTCAAATAATATTTTTCAAGACATTTTGAAGGAGAAAACTATAGTTGCATTATGGTTAAAGTTGGAGCAATTATGTATGATGAAGAATCTAAATAGTAAATTACATTGGAAGCAGCGTTTGTATTCACATCGTATGACAGAAGATACATAACTTGTAGATCACCTATCTGTTTAAAAAAAATGTCATTGATTTAAATCTTAAATATGATTAAGAAGATTGTGGTTGATTTTGTTGTTTACGTTGCCTACTTCATAAATGTAGTTTAGAGACATGATATTATATAGTCGTGATACTTCCATAGTTGAAGAATTATATGATGCTTTGTTTTCAAAAGAAAAGATGAAACATATTATTGGATCTAAAGCTCGTGGAGATGGTCTTGTTGTTGATGGTGGTTATGTAAGGAGCCAATTGAAATCTAACTTTAGTAATTAAATTTGTAACTTTTGTAAGAATAAGGGACACATAAAGAATGATTGCAATAAATTGTATAATAAAGGGAAAAAAAGGGCAACAAATCATAAGGGAAAGTAACCAGAAACTTCAAGTGAAGTCGATTTTGCAGAAAACTGCCATAGTGATGGAGAATTTTTCAGTTATTTCTGACGGATACTCCAAACCGACCAGGATTGGATTCTTAATATAACTTAAACTTTTTATATGTGTCCCAATAGAGATTTGTTTTCAAAATATGAGATAGTTTCAAAAGTTGTTGTGGTAACGGATAATAATGTACCTTGTAAGATAGTATTGGAAGAGTTAGGATTAAAATATTTGATTAAACACTTGATAAGGTGAGACATTTCCGAAATTTGAAGAGAAGTTTTATCTCTTGGAGTACTTTTTACCCAAAAGGGTACAAGTACATTGGTGAAGATAGAGTCTTGAAGATTAGTAAAAGTGTATGTGTTGTGTTGTAGAAACAGAGAAGGTCCCATTTGTATGTCTTCTTGGTTTTATAAAATCTTTGGATACCAATCAGCAGATATTAGATACATTGGTGGATATAGAGTTTGGTACAGTACTGTTGGAGTTTAGTTTATAGTCTATGTTGAAGAATACATCTCGTCTTTAATTCCTAACAAAAATTAATCCTTATATTATACACAATAATTCGTAATCCTCCATCATTGATATTAATAAATTTCCCTCTTCTGCTCGTGGATCTTTTTCCACGTAAGCCGTATTATTCTCGTTCCTTATTTTACTAAGGAAAGTGGTATCGATTCGATACATAATTCTTAACATCATTCTTGATGCCATGCTAGAAGTCCTATATCTCCGACAATTTTCTTTTGTATTGGGAGGTCGGTCGAGAGACTTAAATAACAAAGATGGATATGTCCCATCTTTTCTGCAATGATAGATGAAAAGACATTCCCCCAATTTTTTAGTTGAAATAATACAAATTTATTTACAAATTAATAATATGACAGAAATAACAATAATTAATAGTTAGATGTAAATACAAAGTACTCGTCTTTGTTCTCTTATATAGTCAGAATAACAGCAATTTCTATGAAGATATTTCTAGTTGTATTGAGTTCTATTTTTGGTACTTAAGAATCTCAATTTTCGTATTTCACTTACTCTTGCAATGCTGCAATTTGATCTCATCGTCTGTGTTTGGTAGATCATAGATGCTGGGCAAGTCGGTGTATCATTGCTTGTGGTAACAGTTCTCTGCTATGGAACTATGTTGCCATGTTGGACCCATCACCTCAATTAGATGGCATGAATGACTGATTCTTTGATTTTTGGTGGGATCTGGGAAGTTATTATTTATTTTATATGAATGTTAGATCCTTACCATGGTGAATAAGTCGTCGCTAGAACAATGAGGGTGACAGTAGACTTGTTCATCTCCATCTCTCTCTCTCTCTCTTTAGTATTATGTATGTTAAGCGGAAGAATGACCACCCAAGGCTTTCTGGGCTCAATTTATCATAAACCACCGAAATCAACACCACAAAATCAAAACCCAATATCCTACAACCTTTACCCAAATCCGATTGCTTTTGTATTGTCCACAAAGAACAAAAGATAAGATGTTATTGCAGCCACACAGCAAACACAAAAGGCTAAGAGAAATGAGGAGAAGAACAGTGCAATAGAAAGCACAAAGCTGAGAATGAGCAACCGATTTTTTCTCAAAAGGGGGGCTAGAGCAATAACGTATATATCTCAATACAAAGAGGCTCCAAATATATTGTAATATATTAGGCTTTTAGGTTAAGTAATGGATTGGGCCCAAAAGAGAAACAATAGATAACCAATAAGTGGGCAAAACACCAAAAACTATCCAAAGAGTAAAGCGTCGGGCCATGAGCAACTCTAATTAAATTATGCTACTTCCAATGGTCCAATATAGTTATAGGCTCACGTCGTTCCATTTGAGGTGTCGATATTTCACTCTAGTCATTTGGTCGATACCAACTAAATAACTAATGATTTAACATCATAGTTCGAGAGGTCATTTGGCAATAATTTACCTAACAAACCTCCACATTGGTATCAAAGAACTTGCAAAGAAAACATTATCACCCATTAATAATAATTCAAAAGAGGAGAACCGATAATCTTTGCAACTTCTAAACTTCAACATTGACAGTATCTTAATGCTCATGTCTGAGGGATTATATTGTGTATAGACTTTTTCAAGTCTTATCATTTCTTGTGACACAATATTTTTAATGAAATGTAGTATAATATCAATGTGTTTGGTGCGTTTGTGAAAAAAGGATTTTTGCATAAATGTATAAAAGATTGACTATCAGAATATATTACCACATAGTCATTAAAAACACAAATTTCATGAAGCAGTCATCTAAAGCCACAAAACCTCTTTAATTGCTTTAGTGGTGGCAATATATTCATATTCTGTCATGGACAGTGTGACTATGTATTGTAATTATGATTTCCAACTAACACAATGGTTAAACAAAGCAAACATATAAGAAGAGGTAGACTTTCTATTATCTCTATCCCCCACATACTCCGCATCTACAATACCCTTTAACTTCACGCTTCTTTATTAACACCAAACTTTAGACCTATATTAATAGTCCTATTTAAATACCTTAACATCCATTTTAAGACTTTCTAATGCTCGAGTCCCGGATTAAACATGTATCTACTAAGAGTACTAACAACAAAAGCTAAATCTGGTCTAATGCAAACCATCAAATACATAATAGATCCAATCACATTAGAGTATAGACTCATATTCATGTATTCTATTTCCTTTTCATTACAAAGAACATGGTCTTTAGATAATACAAAATGATTAGTTAAAGGTAATGTAACAGGATTGCAATTATGAATGCCAAATTTTATCAACACCTTTGAAATATAAGAGGACAGATCCAAAAATAAAGCAGAATTTGAAATATCTCTTTCAATTTTCATACCTAGGAATCTTTTAAATTTATCTAGATCTTTCATATCATATATTTATGCGTGATTTATTGATGAATACGAGAGGATTGCTCAATTAAAGAGGTGCAGACTGGCAGATGGCACCAAAATGAGCACTTTGCTTTAGCCTTTAGTTGATGTTACCTTATTCTATTTAGTGTATGTTATTTTAGTTTATTTCACGTGTCTTTTACATCTTTAGAAGGATAGTTTAGTGTTTTCGGAATGGATAAAAACTTGTTTATATGTACAAGTAGCATGATAGATGGCGTGCATCCATAATTCTTTCTGTACAAATTTTCTACATAGATAAAATAATCCTTGTTTATAAGCTTGTATGGCTGATAGATGCATTCGGTTGTTTTGGTTAGTAAAAAGTTTGAAGAACTTTTGAGACTTTCTCCAATTATTTATTGATCATATTTCATCTTTCTTACGAATCAACGAATTAGCCGATCAATATCAATTATTCGTATGTATTCTCAAAATAACAAAATATTAATCAGTCAATTCTTGGTATTCCTTTGGAATTAACGAGCTTTGACCACAAGTTTGCTACATTTCTCACATCGCATTGCGTAATTTATGTTTTAAAGAAGCTCTTATATGCTAATTTTTCCTTTTGAAGATATATTTTATTGGAAATTATTTCTTACATAGTTGCCAGAATAGCTTTAGAATGCAACAACTAAAGCTGTTTAGCTTGTTGATGCTTAGAAGTGGCTTTGCTTGAATAATTCAAGATTAGAATGAGATGTATAAAGATTTGTATGATGAAAGAGGTGTAGGGATATGGTGGGTGATGTATGTAGGTACTAAGAAATAAATGCTCATTAAGTATTTGAGATGTTTTAGAATTGTAGGCTTTGGTGATAACTAGTTAAGTTTGTTAGATTGTGATTGTTAGGGTTTGAATTTAGAGTGAAATGTTTTATTTGATTTTATTCTTGTCCATTCAAGTAAATTTACATATATTAAAAATGTAATATAAAATAAATTTTAAATGTGGATAGATATATAAAAATGTTGTATGAAAATAGCTGCTCCAAAAAATTTTAAACTATACTAATATGAAAAATAAATTCCATTTAATTTTATTTTTATAAAGCGAAAATGGAGTTGGGCTAGGCTGGGCAGTATTCCAAATCTGTCCATGCCCACCTAGGATGGCTCTCCTTGTTTCCTGGCCAATTGGAGATTTTCAAAGATCGAAGATGAGATCAGGACAGGACGAGACAAGGTTTCACGGGGTGTCTTTCTTCTTAGCACAGAAAGAGNGCCATCAATGAATGATATACTTCAATAAATCGTTTGAAGATTTCAAGGTTTTTTCGCTTGCCCAATTATTCTACTCACTGTTGCATTCGCTCCATTTGACCAAGTACTCTTGAAGATATTTCTTAGATGCTTGATTAGTTTGATGGCCAAGAATCTCTTCAGCAATATTCTTTTCGGATCTTTTCAATTTAAGCACACGTTGCTTCAGATCTGCAGACTGTTTGTACCATTTCTGAGCGATATCCACAGTATAAGGGAGTAAGGTTGTCAGCCAATACTGATCTCAAAATGACTCTTTTTCGGAGAAGAGCTCTTCTGGGTAGTGAAATGTATCCAAGCCGTATCCAGAAGATTTACCCAAATTTTCTGCGAAGCAAAGATAAAGTGCTGAAGATAATCTATCAGCTCAGAATTGAAGCGCTCTATCTGTCCGTCAGATCATGTGTGAAAACTTGAACTCGTGCTCAAATTTGAACCAAGAAGTTTGAACAACTCGGTCCAAAGTATGTCAATGAATCGAGATTACTGACGATGTCTTTAGGCAGTCCCCAATATTTGACATTAAGTTTGAAAAAAAGTTGAGCTATCTTTTCGGCTGATATATACTTGGGCACTGTGGTGAAAGTTACATATTTAGATAAGCGATCTCTTCCAACTTTTGGCAATCCACGAATATAGTCCATCAATACACTTTCGAGGGTCTGATCGGGATGGAAATGGGCTCCAGTAAGCATGCATTTTTCTGATGCTCCGTCATGTCTTGCTGACAATCAAGACAAGTTGTCCATAACTTGCATTGTCGTCTCACTTTTGAGGCCAATAGTATACACATTGCAGTAGTACAGAAGTGCGCTCCACGGTAGTCCCACTTCCACACATTTCTCCCAATTTTTTTCGAAGCACTTCAAGCTCCGGCTGAGACATACGGTATGGTGCCCTGGTGGGAGGTTTGGTACCCGGAACAAGTTCAATTTCCCGATCAATTGTCCTCATCGGTGGCAATTTCTTTGGTAACTCATCCAGCATGATGTCCTCAAATTCCTTAACAAACCTTCTAGCAGGTTTTGGAATATGGTCAATCGCCTCTTCGATCTCTTCTGTTCGAAGGGTGCACAAAAATGAAGGTTCATTCCTTCGAAACCCTTTCTGAATGGCATGGTCGAGATACTCTTCCCGCTTGTTTTCCCAATTTGTGTGGGGATGATTAACGTTTTACTACCCATCATCATTAATGAATCGACATACGGCAACAATGATGTTTTAGTGTCCCGAAGAAATTTCAATCCCAGAATGAGCTTGAAATCATCCATCTGAACTGTCGACAAGTTTGTCCTTCCTTCAAAAGGACCTACTTTGATCTATACAAATTTTGCTACTCTTGCTATTGGTTGAGCAGCGAAGCTGATTGCTTTGACCTTCCCTTTACCTCTTTCCAGAACAAGTTCAAGACGCTCTACTTCGAAACTTGCGAGGTAGTTGTGGGTAGCACCAGTAGCTATCATAGCTCTGATTGGCTTTCCATTGATCTTCACATCAATGTACATTAAGCTTTTCACCCAGCAGATGTGAGCATTCGATTCTTCCATCTTCGGCTCTTTCAAGGGGACTTAATCCCTTTTTGTAGCTCGGTGCGAGATAGTGTATTGCACCAATGTGAGAATGCACCAACTACATCCTCATCCTCCTTGGATTCGGTCTCATCATGACAGCTAGCTTGTGAGGTATTTTACTTTGAACTCGAACCACCACTTGCTAGTTGATAGTAGGCATTCACCATCCATTTCTGATGACACTCCGCCACCCGATGGGGTCCTTCACATAAGAAGCATCGTAATTTAGGAGTAGCATCAAATCTGTCCTCC